>JAPSGF010000046.1:1349656-1431821 GCA_035772895.1 Perdix hodgsoniae | reverse complement strand
CTGGAGTTAGCCAGTATCTTCTTTTCTCCTTTTTGTTTTTATTAAAAATTTCACTATCCTGGAAGTGAGCTGGTGTGAAACTTCCTCAAACACCCAAAGCTATTTCTGAGCTCTGAGATGAGGCAATGTCCAGAGGAATTTGTTTTGGAAAATACTGATTGTTGTTACCGATTCAACTGTGCTATAGTGATAGCTGATGGAAACCCTTTATTCCGCTTCTGGCAGGGTCAGTTCAAAATCTGCAGTAAAAATTCACGGTAGTGCATTTTCCAATTAAAAAGCCATAGCCAAGTACTTAAATGTATTCCTGGGAATTAAATACTTCTCCACAGCTAATTGTTTTTGTTGGTATCTTTTCAGATGTGTGCTAGAATGGCAACAGACAGTCCTAACTTATTTGTGAAGAACTGTGAAGGAGTCACCCATTTTTTAAAAGCTGTGGCTGGAACAAAGCACCCAGGTGCTGTGCTCCCACCTGTGCTCCCTGCTCGGTGCCGAATGCAGGTGAGGAGCTGTGTGCCCACGTGTGCTGGTCGGAGTGAGAGCGTGATCAAAGTGCTGTTCAGAGCCAGTGCTGTCAGAGAGTGTGTCCCGACCTCCCCACGGGCAATGCTGACACACAGTGTGATGTAGAGCTGTATTAGCTCTCAGAACACAACTATTTAGAGCATGTAGGAGAGAGAGCATGCTATAAATTAAACAAAGAACAAGATGCATTATAATAACTGTTCCTGAGTAGTGCACATGTGGGGTTTTACTAGCAGTGCGCTGCTGTTGGGGATGTGCCTGGGGGATGGGGCTTGGGAGGGAGAGAGATGCCTGTGCACACACCCGATAACAGTTTGAAGTGAATTAGCTTAAGCTGCACTTCTTGACCTATTGCCTTATCACCAACCTCTGTCTAGATTTATTGGTCTGAATGTTTGATTAAAGCAAATGTCACCGTTGTGTTGCCTGCCCTGAAAGCTACGTTTGGTTTGTGTGTAGGAACGTGGGTGCGCCTGCACTCCTCCAATGCTGGCAGAGCTGTGGCACCCTCTGATTTACCTTAACAATTATAATCAAAGCTACACAGCTCAAATGAGGAATGTTTGATCTTCACAACTCATAATCAACCCAGAGAAGAAACACCCCAGAAGCTAGTTTATTGAATAAATTTAAATAATGCATTAATTTTAGAAAATAATCACTCATGAGCAAATGGCTAAGTTAATCAAAGTATTAATTTGTTCAGCTCTCAGGGATATGTAAAAACTTAAATAATGTGTAAATATCACATTTTGGATGTGCATACTTAAAATATGAGTTAGATGTTGTGCATGTGTAGCTGAACAGAGACTATGCAGATGTATTTGAATGATGCTCATGGGGAAATAGATACATTTTGGGCTTGGAGGACAGATAGGAAGTTGCACAGCTCCAGTTTTGGCACATGGGTTAACTCTTGTTTGCCTAGAATTGAGCCTGCAGTGAAGAAGCCCACATGATACTGTTTGTGAAGCCATGCTGGAAACTATCTGCCTTTTGGCAAAATTTCTTGCTTAGAGTTAATTATATGCAAAATGTGTCTGTGTTTATAAAATGCCCCCAAACTATGCCATTCAGCAAGGGATGCAGATGGGAGAGGTGTCATCCTTGTGAGCTGTGGTTGCAGCTGGTGCTGCAGGTGAGGAGAGGTGGGTGAGCCAGTCGGGTTCCAGTTGCTCCTGGGCTGCTCGCTAGGCCACTCAGAGGCTTCTTCAGGATCTGCAGACTTCTTGTGTCTTCATAGCAGGTATAGGTCTGTTAGCAGATGCCAAGGTTTGGCCACGCTATGCTCTGGGAGCCTTTGCTGTAACTTGGGCACATTGCAGCCCATCAGGGTTCACATCTGTGCTGAGCTAATGCAGCTGTAGCAGCGAGGGTGGTGAATCTGTGTCAACCTGATGCTTTGAGTTAGTGCTCCTCCTGTCCTGCTGCACCTCTTCTGTGTATGTGATGTATTCGTGGGGAAGGCACTGTGTTCTTTGCTGAATTTACAGAGGGCTTTCATTGCTTACAGCATATCAGTTCTGATCTGATAGAGCCAGTTCTATCCCAGTCTGTGGCAGAGGCATGGATATTATCACTTTTACAGCAGTCCTCAGAGGGCTCAATAAAATTAATATGAGTGTTAGTCAAATAATGGCTGATGGTTTTCTTAGTGTGGGCTCTGACAAGAGTTACAGATTAGAAATTATTATTTCCTCATGTTATTTCATTTCAGTTAATACTGATATGTGGGGTAGTAAATATTTATTTTACTTTATTTTTTTTAAAATAGGTTCTTAATCCTGACTCAGTAAGGGTCCGGAATCTGGTGTTTGTATTAAATATTTTATCAAGTGATTTGTGGTAGCTGTGGGGTTTAGTTGGATGAGAGCCATTTAGCTTTTACACAGAAACCTGTGGTTCCTTTTGTTAAGGCTTTGAATTTCTCCCATGCTCCCTTCTCAAAAGAGAAATGCAAATGCTACAGAGAAATTATATTTTGATTACAAAGATAGCGAGGAAGCATTGCAAAAGAAGCTAGATTTGTCTGCTCTTTGCTTGATGTGCTTTTGTGTGGCAGTCATGCTCCACTGCACTGCTGCCACATCAGTGATACGAGGAAGCTTTGGTAAGGAGTACCCCCAGCAGCCCCACATGCTGGGCTTCATGCTCTGGCTCTGTCAGCAGCTGCAGGGAATGGGGGGGTCCCTGAGGTTACTGAGATTTTGGGGTTGATGGGGGAAAAACTGACTGTGAGTTGGCTGGATGTGGAGGAGCACAGATGTGGCTCTGATCTCCAGCAGGGCCCATATGACAGGCAGGCTGCGCCTGAGCTGGGTGAGGAGGATTGTTGTGGCAGTGCTTGCTGGGCCTGCTTTCCCAAGGGCAGAGTTCAGAGGGGACCTAGTGATCCTGGGAGTTGCAGAACTGAGCTCCCTGTGGCTTTTCCTTAATGGCTCTCACCTCTTGTGCAGCCACACATTGGAGCAGGGGAAAAACCCCAGCAGCTTCCTTGTGCTCAGCAAGCACAGCTGCTGTTTCTCCTTTGTTATTTACTCTAATTCAGTACAATACATTATGAATGTATCATTGCTAACTGCAGGGACAGGGTGAGTCTGTCCTTGGGCTGCACCATGCTCTCTGGCTGGATGTGATGCTGATGTCTTTGCTGCTTTATCTGGACACTTCTGAAGTGTTCCCCTGCAAATCTTGTCACCTGCTGACCTGGTCAGCGTAGGGTGCAGCTGCTGAAATTCCAATGGGCAATTGAAGCTGGTATGCCAGGTGTACTGGATTATGAGCTGACCTGTTGCACCTAACATTATTTGCTTGTGCAGAACAGCTATTTGGTTCCCTCCTCTAGCAGCCCATCAGGAGCAATGGGGAGGACAAACCAGAGTGTTTTGCAGAGATAAAAAGGCCTTTCCAACCTGCTGGAAGGCACACAGACTTTTGCTGATACTGTTACCTGGTACATTAGGAATCAGAAGATAGGGCATTTAATGTTATATATGTAAATGCATTGACATTTATCTATTCAGCAATGCTTACTAGAATAATTACAAGTCCAATTAGTGTGATATTGCCGGCCTTTAACAAAGGGACCATATGACAGGCAGAATGTGTTTCCCAAATGTTAGGCAAAACAAACCCCTCATTTGTGTGCCAGGGTCTCAGTACATAAGGCAGCCCACAGCAGGAGGTAGGAACTAGATAATTTTCAAGATCTCTTCCAACCTAAGCCATCTTGTAATTCTGCGACATGAACAGAAATGTGCTGATAGGTCTCAGTAAAAAATTAAGACAAAGTGATTTTATTATTATTTTTTTCTTCTATAATAGCAAGAGGAGGGTTGCAGTCTTCTTTTGAAAATACAGAATGAGTGCTGGCAACAAGATGAAATTCTCCTGGTATTTTTCAATTTTGACTCTACTGTTAAACTCAAATTAGCTTAAATATAAGTTTGTTATTTAAATGTGAAAATAATTTATGGTAGCACAAGATAGAAATTGGAACTCAGAATATTAATGTCGGTTATTTATCTACTGGTTGCCTCCTGTGCCTGCAATCAATTTGAGTACTCAGGTATTTTCATGCGTTCTATTGGATGCTTTTATGCAATTTATGTAGAGAAATTACTCATTTTAAAATTGCATCTCAAACGCTGAAGACGTTTCCCCATGGTGGCACTGCTGGTGTTGCCTGTTGAAGTGCTCCGTGCGAAGCCTGCATTCGAAACCCTTCCCAGCGCATCCAGAAATCCTCTCCTGTTGCAGTTGTTTAAAGTGTAAGGGAAGCAACTGGGTGAGATGTCTGTAGATACCCCAGTCCTTCCTGTCCCCATTTAGATCGGTGTGTGCCACAGAAGTGCTGTGCTTTTGCCATGGGTGAGTGTGGAACTGGAGCAATTCAGGCATCTGAAAACTGCTAGAACTTCTCTGTGCAGATGAGGCCTGGCACTGCTGCACCGGGGTGTTGATGCCCAACTGGGTGTGGGAATTTTTGAGCTTCTGCAGGTTGGGATTGCACTTCCCAAGTGGAAAAAGTTGCCCAGAATGTCACTGATGCCATGAGCAATGCTTCCAGCTTTGTTTGTGTTGTGCAGGTTTTTCTTGGTCTTGTCTCCCTGAACATTTATATGTATGAGAGAGATAATATCAAATTGCATCCATCAGTTGCAGTTGTCACAGCACAGATCTTGTGTACGTGTGTCACCATTTGATGTGTTTCAGTAACAAAGTGACAAAAATCAAATTGTTGCCTCTGCTACATAGATTTAAGTATTACATTTAGATTGCTTTCCAATTCCTGGAATGCTGTTTGGCCAAAGTGTGCTTACTGCTGCCTATTACTGGCCATGAACTATGGCTCATGGTTATGATGCGTATTGAAAAGCAGCTCTGTAATGTTCCTCTGTCTTGGAGTTTTTGTGTAGTTGCTTATCCAGGGCATGCTGAACTGTCTGAACAACCTCAGCTAAATGGTGCTGTGCAGTGGGTAGCAAAACTCACCAGTTCCATCCCCTTTTCTGTTCCAGCCTGCAGGAAAATCCCCACGGTCCTTTATTTTCCTTCCCTTGTTCCCTGATAGAAAGGACAGTGCCCCTGGCCCATCACCTTGGCTTTGTGTCCTAGAAGTTTTGTTTGTTTTTTAAGGATTTTTTGGCATTTTAAAAATAGTTTTCTATAGGGACAGGCATCACATCATGTCAACAGGACCTCTGTCCTGAAGCAGAGGCAGAATTAATATATTTCACAGGAATGAGAGGCACATGCAGAGAGGGAGAGCAGGAGAGCAGATCAATGTTTAATTATGCAAATAGTCCTCCAGGCTTTAATATTAAACTGCAATAAACCTGTCAGAGCCACTGCACTGGGGAGAGACAGCGGGTGAGCTGCCATGCGTGGGTGCTGCAGTGGCGAAGGATACGAGGTGTGGGATGGAGTCAGCCCTGAGCCTCCTTCCACCTCTGGGGATCTGCCTCTGGGCCCCAGAACTTGATTGCTGAACCAGAACTAACATTTCTGGGTGACAACTCAGTGCAGCTGGGTCTAGGAGAGGATGTTCTCTGCAGTGCTGTTATTTAAAGCTCTTCAGGAGCAATTCAGGCTCTGCCTGGCTTGCCTGATGTGGCTGTAGGAAGACACTTGTCTCTAGTGCTTTCCTGGCAGCTGTGGTTGAGGACTCTGAATAGAGAGGTATCTTACTCTCAGACAAGCCAGTGCTCAGGCAAGGTGTTTCACTAAGAAGGCCCTTTAGCTCTGCTGGATTTAATGAGCTTGTGCTGAAACAGGGGTGTGTAATAACCTAGTGGGGAGTACTTGCCCAGGGGGTGGGTGTCAGCTCCCTTCCTGCAGGGCTTCCCTGTGGTTCATCAGCTGTCACTGGTGAGCCACAGTGCATTCTGAGGATTCAGATACTGGTGTACAAGTGTTGCAATGATTGAAGAAAACTGCAACCATTTTCTAAACTGGGTATGCTTTCAGATGCTGTTTTTCTTAATCCTTTTAAAATGGTACATTTTCAGTTTTTAACTGAAAGGCAAAGGTAAAAGCTACGTGTGACAAAGAAGGCTTAGGGGAGCAGATCTTTTCCTTTTTTTTCTTTTTTTTTTTCCTTTTTCCCTTTACCCAGTAGAGACTGTCTCCATCCCTTGACGGGGGATTTGATTCTGAGCTGAAGGAAGATGCAGTGCTTGCAGTGTGCTGTGCCCTGCTCAGCAACAGACAGGTGGGAAACGGGTGTGAGCAGACACTGAACGTGTGGGATACTCTTATTTCTCATTGACGTGTTGGGATGCAGCTAGTATGGCAGGTGGTGTTTCTGGTGCTCAGAATGATTTTGAAGCTGTGTGCATCTCCCTTTCTTGTGTCCACTTTTGGGATCTCTTTTATTTTCATCCTTTTCCCTTTTACATCCTGCTGGATCCTTGTGTGGATGTGCACAAGCACTTGCCCTGGGATGCTCTGGGAGATGCAGCAGGGAGGGCATGTTTCTTCAGATCTCATCCTTGCCTGTTGTTCAGCATGGCTCCCTTACCTTGTGTAGCTATGATAATGGAGGAGGAAAAGGAATATTGCCTGCTGTTGTGCTAGATTAGGTAATGAATTTCCAGCTCACAGGCTATCTCATGTTTGTTTCAGTGCCCACACAGTGCCTTAATTCGCTATCAAAAGAAAGTCTTGAATTATGCAAAGAGTAAGGTATGAGCAGCAGTGCTACTGGTGAGTGTGGTTTGACGTTGCTGCCATTGAATATTCATGGTAATCAAAGATGGCATAACTTTGTTAATAGTTAAAATACTTTCTGGCCTGGACAAATTGTGGGCTAGACCTTAGGCATTGTTATGAATATCACATAGCTCTGTTATCTCCTCCAGCATGTTGGTTTCTAGGCAGTGAATAAAGGAGCTGAAAGTGAGTCGAGGTAATATCTTGGGTGTGTCTGACAGAACAAGCATTTAAACACATTTATTTTCATTTTCTGACAATTCTTAATTCTAAAGTCTTTGATACTCAAAGCTCAAAAGTGAGTGAAAGCTTTTCCATCCATAGACTGGGATAACTGGGTTAATAGGCCGAGATAACTGGGTAAACAGCCACACGCTATATTTCTGAGTTTATTATGAGAAAAGCTTTATGAGGAGCATGGTAAGGTGGGGAGGCAGAAAATGAGAATACACTGCAGGTTTGTAGAACTAACTGTGCATGCAGTGCTCACTGAGGGAGGGAGAATTTGGGTGTGTAACAAATGCAAAATGTTTCTGGTTGTGAAGGAAGATGTTAAAAGTGAAAAACAGAGCCAGTGTTTGCTTTATGGTATGCTGAGGGTCTGCTTTTCCCTTTGGGGTCTGCATGTGTTATTAACTGAGTTTTGCAGGAGGGAGGCAAGGTAACTGAATACATTTTGTGACAATGAGCTCTTCCCTGTAATAGAATCATGTTTTGTGGTTTTCACTCTCAGCTTGCTGACAAGATGATAAAAGGTAGCGTGGTGTGTGTATCTTGTTAAATAGGCACTTTGCTTCCGCAGATAGCTGAATAATTTCAAAAATACTCTGTTTGAAAAAGGCAACGAGAGGAGAGAGCTATGAACCATCAATGTGCCAATACTTAGAGAGGGATTAATCTTCAATCAAGGAGTGGCAGAGGCAGCAGGCAGGATGCAAGAGCCAGATATCCGGGCATCAGACATGGAACAGTCCTGGGGGTTGGTGAGGCTGTGAGGGCAAGGCCCCCTGAAGTTTCTGCTCCTGGATGTGACTGGGGTGCTAGGGAGCAGCCACAGATTAGAAGAGGGGGGCAGGGCTTGGAAGGGGCTCCCAGCGATATGGTCAGAGAGGGATCACCCATTAATTTAGGTGGCTTTGATTTTTTTTTTTGTGGTGATACTGTGCTAAACAGGAGCCCCCCAAGGAGAAGCATCAAGGGGGAAGCAACAGCATTTGGTTTCCATAATGCCTATGAAGATGGGTAAGAGCCAAAGGAAGATGAGGAATTACGTTTTTCTGATGCTTGGTGGTAGTTAAGTGCTTAGACATCAGCTCTGTCACATTGGAGAGACGGGCATATGTGGAGGTGAGGAATAATATAGATGTTGGTGGTGCAAACATATGGAGGAAGCAGAGAGGCTGGGAACTGGGAAAGGATGAACAGATGGGAGGCAGAAAAGCAGTGAGCAAGGTGGAAAGGAAGGAAAAGCTTTTCTGCCAGACGCATTCCTGTTTGCATACCCATGAGAGGCTGTTCCTCAGAGGAGCTTGGGTACCTGCAGATGGCAGCTGCGCCACAGGGGATGAAGTCAAAGGGAAGAAAACAACCACACTTCTCTACTGTCTATATCTGTTTGCGCTGCCGACTCCCTGCTGCACCAGGCTTCCCAGACAGCAGACTGAGGGAACTTGGTGCTGCCCCTTCATTAGGTTCAGCCAGATTTGGGGCCAGGACGGAGCTGCTTCTACATCCTAATGATCCACTTGGTTGACACGGCTGAGAAAGCACTAAGGGAGTATCATCACCTACTCCTATCAGCTCTCTGGTGGCTGTAGCACAGAGAATGAGGCCTTCAGATTTTCAATGCGTAAAGCAAAGTCTCTGCGGTGTTTTGCTGTTCAAATGGAGCTTCTTCCAACCTGCTGCTGGGTGTAGTGTAGCCTTTTGGGTGGTGGTGCACTGGCGAGACCGACGAAACTTTCATGGTTGCTTGTGAAAGCCAAAAGGAAAAACAAGTAACAAATTAAAACCGGAATGTGACAGCAACAAGATTGTTGAAATGGAAAATCAGTGAATGGTACAACAAATGTAAGGTCATTTGGCACGCTCTCTCTCATCCTACCTTCTTCTCTCCTTTCCCCCATTACTGCTTCTATGTTACCATAGGGACCATACAGAAACAGGCAGTCGGGTAAGGTAAAAACTAGAAATAATGTGTATTTATTTAATTTTCTTACAGCATAATAGAACAATGTTAATGCTGTTTTTCAAAAGCAGCTCAATCCTTCTTCTTTACATAAATCACTGAGGAATAAAGTGGTCTGATTTATACATGACTTATATTTATATATGATGCTTTCAAATATGTTTAAACCCATTCAATTTGCAAACTCATTCTAAAAATTAAGAAATGCTCAAAGAAGGCTGCTAGGGGAAACATTTGGGATTTTGCAGGCTGTTCAGTGTTAAAGCAAGGTGTCAAGTAAGGAAAAAACATCTATAATCATCACTAAGTCAAAATCAGACTTGGTAAAACTGCACTAATGGGTTCTTGATAGCATGGAGAGAGGATCATATAATGCTCTGCTATTCTCACAAGTGTTTTCTATATCAGGTTTATGCTCTTGGCTTGTGGTGAAGTGGCTGTTGTGTTTCCTCAGCTTGTGGCTGTCATGTGTGCTGAGGGCTAAGTAGCCTGTGCATGGCTGGCCTGCCCATGTTCTGTGATGTGTGTGCTCAGCACTGGCATCGTGGCAGTTCTGTGCAAAGTGAAATATTTGAATGAAGCAGAAACTTCTCTGTCTGTCCAGATTAGATTTGAACAGGCACAAGTTTTAAGTTATTTCAAGGCCAGTTCATGGCCTAGATTCTATTTTTGTGAAATCTAATGCATCCCTTTGTCATCCCTACTGGGTAGGGCTGAGAATTTGCAAACTCAGCCACTGTAATTGGTTAATCACATAACAACCTTGCTTAAAGCATGGGTAAGGACAAACACTGCTCTTCAGTCATCTCTTCCTTGGTGTAAGGGTAGTAAAGCAAGCAGTCCTGCCCTTGCAGTTTCTGATGGTAAATGCCATGTGGGCTTTTGTATCACAAAGAAGTTAGCTTCAGTGTTTCCTGACTTCATTATGGTACCTGAGCAAAATGAGCTTGTGAAGACTAGCAATAAGCTGTCTTTCTTGCCTTTTAGAGCAAATGTCAGAAGCAGAGCTCACTGTTGCTATTTTAAAGCTTTAAGTGGATTACAATAACCTGAATTTACAGTAATTTGGTACAGATGCAGCAGAGCAGAGCAAGCTGGGGACCCCCTGCTAGAAATTTGACTTCAAGTAGCAGACATGGCTCTTGCTGTGGATGCTAGCAAGGAGCTCACAGTCTCTATTACTTAATGGCTAAAAGTGTCTTACAGCTGTTCAAATTTACAGCAAATTGAGAAGAATGCAGTGGAGTGGAAAAGATTGTATTTGCATTCTGTGCCTGCACAAGCCTGGGCAGTGTGTCCTGGATAAGCAGATGTGCCCCAGTGGAGTCTGGCTTTGGCAGGGCCACTCCTAGCACCAAATTCATCCTGGTAATCCTGAGCTACAGGACCAGGATTTGGGTGCTGAACAACACTATTGTAAAAATAACAGCTTTAAGCAAATGACATCAGCATTTGAAAAAAGGAAGGAGAAACCCAATGCTTTTCTCTGAAGGAAAGCCATGCCAAGGAACTGTTCTTGCTGGAAGTATTGGCCCTGAGGATCTCATATGTAGGGCTGCAGATGTAACTGTCAGGTTTAATGAGCATGGTCGGGTCTGAGACAGTCTCCTTGCTGCAGGTGTGTGTGGGTCCCTTATGTGGGACATGTCCATTGGGCATGACAGATAGCAGGCAACAGCTTATGTTAGTTTAGAGCAGTGCTTAGGGTGAGCTTAGCTGGGACATCTTGGAAGCAAAAGCTGTAAGAACAGATTTTAACTGGGACTTTAATTCCAAGGGCTGCCTGTAAGGGAATCAACTTTAGAGGTAGGATATAGGGATTGATTTTATGTCAGGAACAAAGTTTTCTGCCAGCACATCCAGTAAATGATCTTTGCTTTGTCTTCTATTCTTTATACAGACCTGCTACTTCAGAATGAAACTGAATGCTTTGGTCTAACAGCCTTTACAAAAAATCTTAACTTTTTTTTTTTTAAACAGCATACCAGTACAAAATCTCATACAGTTATACATGATTTTTCAGGGATGCATCATTTACTGTAAGTCTTAAAAATTGTTAAATGCATATTTCCAGTGTTTATGAGCTCTTTCTCTGTTGATCAGAGGTTCTGGAGTTGTATGTAGTTTGAAATAAGGCTGAGATTGTCTTTAATGCATCTGGCCTAAGAAACATGAATTTAAAATGAATGCAGCTGCGTAGAAGTGCAGTGAATTTATGAGACCTGGAAACACATCCAGGAAGCATCATTCTCCCCCAGTTCCCATAGCTGTTATTATTAGAAGAAAATGTGATGGTTTTTACAGTGACCCCAGTGTATTCTCTGTGTGGAAAGGGAGTTCAGAGTGCAGGGGACAGATAATTTAGGGAATCTTCGCTGCTTAATAGTACTGCTGACTCATAACTCGACTGCTTTGTGGCATTTGGTGCTAATGCCATGTCTCCAGGAGCAATCTGAGTGTCAGAGTATCAATGTCTCTCAAGCTTATCTTGTGGTAGAGGAGAGCTAAAATTTGGGCAAAACTGCAAGCTGAAGGCAGCAACATTCAGAAATGTAAAAGTACAGGGTTCTCCAAAACATTTTTTGTGCTTGGGGGTTGGGTTTGAGAACTTTGTTTTGGTGGCATACTTGCTGGTAAATCCAACATTTTTTTTTAATACAGATTTTTTGTTTGGATGCAATTACTGATCTGTAACCCAAAATCAATCCTCAGCATGTGGCCAGTTATTCTCAGATTGTTTCCTCTCTAGTGTGGTATAGGATTTGTATGTATTTCCTGAAAATTGGAAGATCTAACAGTGCTTTGTGGAGTGCTGTTCAGATGATGTGCATAGAACATGGATTTGGGGTTGCAGAGGGTTACAATCCTGCTGAAATGTGAGAGATTGAGATACGTTTTTATCAGAACCCAGAAAACTTGCCAAGATGGCAAATATGTGTCTGGACTTTGGTACTGATTAAGCACAGTGAAAATACAGGTGAGTACAAAAGCTGGAAATAAGAGTTATGTTTGTGTGTGTGTGTGTGTGTGTGTGTGTGTGTGTGTGTGTAAAAGACACTCTGCAAATAATGCAAACTAAAATAAAGCCAAAATCCAAGATCGTGGAGGAGAAGAACATGTCCTGCCAAAAATACTTCTTTAATTATTCACTGACAGAAAAGGCAGCTTCCAGAAGATACTGTTATCTCAGGTGTAGCTGTGAGAAGAAATCCAATCACTCAAACAAAACAGTACTCATTGTTGGGTGACAGTAGTGTAGTAAGTATAAAGTATACAAAAATTCAGACAAAGCCATGCTGTATTTCATTCAAATTGTGGATTTCTTTTCTTCCAAAGGTACTTGCTGTTTACCTGCCTGGGAGTAACATCACTTATATATATACTTGCTGGTAGTACGTTAGGTATTTGAATAGGAAGTAAATGCTCGGGATTCTGAAACTGTTTCCAAGAAAACGCCTGGATACTGCAGGAGCCAGCTGCTTGCTGTCTTGGAGTACAGGTAAAGCTACTTGCTGATTCTCAGAGAGAATTCAGACTGTAAGGCATTGCCTGGTAGTTCATTGTCTCAGCATCATGCTGAGTGTCAAGAGCAGGTGGAGGAGGGGGCTCTTGTGTTCTTGTCTGAGATGCAAAGCCCTGTATGTGCCTGCATAGGCAGCTAGACCAGACTCTGTCTCTGCAGAGAGTGATGCTCAGTGCTTTGCAGAACATGATGGTTTTTTTTTGCAGGACTGGCATCTTTTGGTATTTTGGGGAGAGGCAAGAAGGCTTTTCTGCCAACAGGGTGTTTTGTTACACTGTCTGCCTGATGTCCTTAGGCCAGTGAGAATCAGCAGTTGGGAGAAAAGGAGCCTTGGTGGGGCTGTGGGGCTGGAGATGTGCTGCAGTTTGCTCCTTCTGCCCCTCTCCTGAAGATCTGATAGAAGAAATGCCTCTGAGGAAGGGCTTTCGAGCTGCTTCACTGCAGTAGTGGATTACTGAGGAGGTAGCAGCACCAGGGAGTATGAGAGCAATTTTCTTTTGCATGATTTGGCTGAAGATCATAAACCTGCTTCAGTGAATAGGAATATCGTTGATTAAAATGCCATGGCTGCAGATGCCATATTACCTCTGTACCTTGCAGTGCTGGGGAGCTCAAATCTATCTTTTCTTGTAAATGTGAGGTTTAAGCTCTGAGAAGACTGCAGGAATTCAGAAGCAGCGCCGCAACCCATTCAGACCTTTAGGCATGAGACAGAGAAAGCAACTGAGAGATAAGCTAACAAAATGAATATTTGCTTTTCATTCATACTGTCTTTATTTCTTTAAAATCCAGCTGAAAGAATAGTATGCAGCTTAAAATGCCGTTGCAGCTCATTTTTAGTTGAATGTAAGCTGATGGTAATAGAGTAGGTCTCAGGTATCTTGAGGACATTTACCTGGTAGTGGCACAACATTAACAACAGTTTAAATGACTGGACTTATTTCAGAAGAAAAAGTAGAGTTGTGTCTATTTCTAACCCAAATTTCTGAGATATCTGATTGGAAGCGTAGCACTGGGAAGGTCTTAAATAAGTACAATTTTTCTTCACTGATTATTTAAAGTGTGATGGCTGTGGTTTAATTTTAGGTGTTACTGTCAGACCAGAGAAACTGAAAGTCCACCCCTCAGCTCATTGTTGGGTTTGTTTGTTTGTTTCTGGTGTCTTTGTTTTGGAAAGACTGAAGATAAAAATGTTTGTCTAAGTATATGCCTCTCTTCTCCGTGGTTGGTGACACTTGTGTAAATGGAGGCTACTTGGGCCATTTTCAAACTGTTTCTGTCAGGTAGGACTGTTGGGAATTGCATTAGAACCCCCTTTTCTGACTATGATGGTTGGCTGAACACCTTTGGGTTCTGTTTTCAAGACCAGATTGATTGTGAAACGCTTGATCTGGTTGTGTAGGAATTCTAAAATTTTAGCTACCTCAAGCAAACTCCTGTCAAACTTGCTAATTCAATTTGGTAGATTCACTATAATGTCTTCCCTGCTGGAGGAGGTGCTGTGCAAATAGATCTGGGAGTAGGAGAACACACCTGCTGCCTTTGCTTTATTGTGACTTGCCAAGAAGGAACCTGCTGCTGTTTTGGTTGATTTGCCTGGTATCAGATTTTTTCCTGCTGTTGCTGTTAACTACTTGGGGAAATTGAAGTTGAGTGAAGCCCCATGAAAACCATCCATTTTGAGGTCAATAGTGTTGCTATTTAGTATCTCTGAGCTTAATTCTGAGAATGAGATGATGCTTGGAGCTGTGGAGAAGCTACACTGCTATAGCAGGTCCCACAATAGCAAAGCAAAGTGTGGGGAATTAAACCTCATGGGATGCAAAGCCTGCAGTCAAGGGGTTTGCTTTTACACAGTGCCTGAGAGGAATACCACAGCATCTGGGAACCTTGGTGGTCCCAGCACTTGCTGTGGTGTTCCCACACCTCCAGGACAGGACCGCAGACAGTTGGCACCAACCCAGACTGATCTACTCCCTTACTTCTCTACTGACTTTGAGGAGTATCTGCTACAGATGTCTCTGGCGTTTGCTGCATCAGGAGGATTGTCAGTGGGCCACACTGGAAGTAGATTAGGAGCTCTTCTTTCCTGTAAGGTCAGAGAGTAGTGCTATGAAATCTCTGAAGTAATGCATGGGTTATGATACACCAAAGGTCAGAGAGGAAAATTGCAGTACCAGCTTCAATTAGTAACTGAGAAGGGGAATTACTGTTATTACATGTCAGTCCTTCAGCCCCACAGGAGGCTGCCACCATTCCCCAGTGACAGGTAGTGGCTCAGCAGCAGCTTCTGCCTGGCCAGGAACAGCAAGTGTGTGCTAAGCTGTACAGTGAGAACAGAAAGCAGGCATGTGCTATCTGTGGATGGTCTGCCGTCCCATAATTTGTTTCCTGTCCTTATTTACTGGAGACTGAATGTGAGGATTTTTTTTTTTTTTTCATGATTACATTAGGAGAACTGAATAAGGGAGGCAGAAAAAAGCTTGGTGATTTGAAGGATTTTTTATTTTTTTCTGTTGGTCATGTTGGGGAATTTTCTTTCTGTACCTCTGGGATCTGTTGCAATTTATGGTTATTATTGCTTTGGAAAGCAGCAGGAAGTCCCATGGTGCTTTCTGCAAGAGCTGGATGCTCAGCCAGGGGTAGACCCAGATGGGAATAAACAGTGGCTATAGAAATCCTGATAAGCAGTTCAGATACGTAGGAGAGATCAGCTGGGCAGCTAAAGGATCCACAGAGGGATGTGCTTGCAAGTGAAGGAAGAAGATGTGCCTCACTGTGGTGACTGTTCCCCCTTCTGCCCAGTGCAATGAAGGATGTTTGTGCTGAGGGCTCATACCAGAGGACCACCTCAGGTGTATTGGGCCCTTGCACGGTTCCCTTTGCACACTCCTGACCTCAATCTCCCTCTTCAGGAGGGACCCAAATAGTAATGCTGCTCTGCCTTTTCTTCCTTACCTGATGGGAATGAACACTGTCAGCCTGTTGCCCTTACAACATCCCTTTGCTGGGAGCTGTGGACTTGTCTTCTGTGGCTGGGCATTACCTCTGCTTCCAAAGAGCTCTGTAGAGCTGGCTGCAACAAAAATACAGTGCTGTGCTAAAGAGGAAACAACATAGCTACAGCTCGGTGTCTCCACCCAAGAAGTTACAGCAAAAGAAAATAGAAAAATGGTGGATAATTACAGTGTAGTTAGAGATTTTGACAGAGAGTTAAATGGCATAAAAGACAAGATCAGACAGTGTTGAATGCTGCTCACAATGGTGTCCTTTGAATTCAAAATAAAACTTATGAAGAAAAGTTCAGAGAAAGCTTTTGGTTATGTTGAGTTCCTGTTGTGGTATAACTGGGCAAGCAGCTCAGCACTATGCAGCTGCTCCCTTGCTCTCCCGTGGTGAGGGGGAAGAGAACTGTAAAGGTAAAAGTACAAGAACTCATGGGTTGAAATAAAGACAGTCTAAAAGGTAAAGAAAAAGCTGTGAGTGCAAATAAAGCCAAAGATTTATTCACTACCTCCCACTGGCAGGCAGGTTTTCAGCCACTTCCAGGAAAGCAGGGGGCCCATCACGTGTAACGGTTTATTGGGAAGACTAGCGCTATTGCTCTGAACATCCCTCCTCTCCTCTCCTTTACCCCAGCTTCACTTGCTGAGCATGATGCCATATGGTATGGGATATCCTTGTGGCCAGCCTAGGTCAGTGTCTTGGCTTTGTCCTCTCCCAGCTTCTTGTGTGCACCCAGTTCCTCACTGGCAGGGCAGAAGCAAAATAAGTCCTTGGCTCTATGCAAGCACTGCTCTACAACAACTAAAATCATTGGTGTGTTATCATCGCTATTTTCATTAAAAAAAAAAAAATCCAAAACATGGCATCATGCAAGCCTCTACAAAGAAACTTAGTAAGTGCAATTAATTCCACTAAACATTTTGTTAGAACAGTGTTCATTTGAATCTTTTCCGAAGCAGTTTTGTACAGATGTTCCTCTGCTTCTCTTAGTGATTAATATTCATACTGGAGGAGCGGTTTAAACAGGTAATAGATACGAAGTCTAACTATTAAATCTTGTTCATAACAGTGCAAACTGTTGGATGGCAATAATTGCAAATACGTGCCTGGCTTTGCAGGATGCCAACTTGTTGGCTTGGGATCCAGAGCTCACCTTAAGTGACAAAAAACTTTTTATATTTAAGCTTAGTGATGAGCCAGATGAACACAAAGTGCTGCAGCACTTCATTTTCTTGTGTGTATGTTTTCTGTAGTGGCCTTATGTGTACTGATGGCAGTCCTGGTGAGCAATCTAGCTTTGCTTGAGTGGGATACACATGCAGCTTTTAATCAGGAATGACGGCTATGAAGTGGTGCTATGTACAACACCTCTGAGACCTGTAACTTGCATAGAGGAGGAGGTGAACAGGATGTCTAGCAAAAAGAGAATGGCAACATTTGAAATATCTGGGAAAAATGCAGGCATTTACATTTTTTGAAAAGAGCCCATTTCTGCTTGTTTTTCTTCATTCCTGTCTTTTCTGATCCCTCTCATATAGGTATGTTGTCAGAAGAGAAGCTGTGGAAAAAAAGTGGAAGTGACTTGGACTTGTATTTTGTAGTTAAATGTATTCTAGTTGTAAAACTGTGCTGTAGCTGGAAGATACATCAGTGTGGAAGACAAATCAGGGAAGTTATGGGTGGTTGATGACCTCTGGAGGGGTCTCTTGTTTTTGTTTTAAGAGCTTACAGAGAGTTGTTAGCTTTAGGAGCAGCACCAAGTCACTCTCCTCCTGACCAGCCATGCCCAGAATACTTGGGATAATCAGGAAAGTGAATGTGGCCTCATATAAAGTTGTTACAACAAAACCTCAGCAATTGCATTGTCAAGATCTTCAGATCCTGGATTTCTGGACTCATTTCTAAGCTTTCTTTTCTGTAAGTAGAACTCCCAAGTCCCTAATGGAGGGAATTCAGCAGATTTTAGCTGTCTTTTCAGCAACTTCCATCAAAATTTCCAATTAATCTTCACTGCTTCCAGTTGCATACTTGGCGCTAGCTTTAGGGAGCTGAGCCAACAGTAATGCTTGCCCCACTGAGTCCTGCTCTTGAGCTGTGATGGTGAGTGTGATGCTGGTGATGCTCTCCGTACAGATAAGGAGCCTTGTCACAAATACAAAAGTGAGAGTTAGTTGGCATGCTTAGCTCATCCTGTAGTTAATCTCAAGTTTCCTGAAGGCTGGCCCTGAAGTCTCAAGCTTTCCATTGCCCACATGGATCTGCACGTCATCAGCAAAGACTGTAAAGTAGTGTAAGTTTGTGGTAAAGAATTTATCCTTGTGAAGACCCAAATAGTAACCAAGGTAAGGAGTACTTTCTCTAGCCTTAAGTTGCTGGAGCGTCATTAGCATTTGGAGTGTAACAGTGTTCCTATTTAAATTGATGGCATGAGCTAAAACCAGGAATGCTTATCTGGGAAGTACAGCAGAAAACTGAACTTGAAAGGGATTTGGGAGAATGTTTGAAGAAAAATGTTCTGTTTTACCTATGTAGTTTTCTGAAAACAAACATCTGAATTCTGTGTTCCTTAATCTTTTATACTTTTAATTTATTTATTTATTTATTTATTTATTTGCTAGTTGTGAAAACTGGAAAACAAGTCCATTTTTCTTGTTTAGCCGAAGGACTTCCTAGAGGAAAAAAACATTAAGAAATCTCAAAGGTGGCAAACCAGCAGGATTTCTTTCAAACTAGGACAGGGCTTTTATCAGGCGTAGCATGAGCCTGGCCATTTCACTCTCCCATGGTTTAATAGAGGGTTGGGATTTACCTGAACTCGAGGCTGAGTCAGGAGAACTGGGTTTGTCCAAAACCAGGAAACAAGATTTTTAGCTGTCTCAATAGGTACCTTGTGATATAGCACAGGGGAGACTAAATCACAGGAATGCTCTGTGCTAGTGTTACTTTATATGCAGAAGGAAGAACAAAAGCAAGCTGAGAGAGAACCAAATATTTCCAGGTAATGGAATATCCAGTCGTGATCTTACAGTTTGCAGCAGGGTAAACTGCAGGTACTCAGAACAAATATAAATGTCAAAAACCTGCGGGAGAGATGAGATCACCTAAAGGTTAGGTACAAAAACAAAGCAGCTTCAGCATATTTAAATAAGTGGTCCTCATATTGAATATTAAAACAGTTCCCTCCTGTCACTTCAGTGCTAAATGGAAACTGAAAAAAAGAATGCTAAAGTGAACCAGAGCAAATGTGTGTTTGGCTGCCTGTCTGTCACTGTCAGCTGGCCGTGGTGAAGGCTGAAGTGATTTGGTGGCTATCAGCAGGCTGCCACCTTCCTACCATAGTTGCAGTTAATGAGTTTATTGGATTGTTGAGGTGTACTAAAAAAAAAAGCTAATGTTGTATCTCTATTACCAAAGTGTCAGGATACGTCAGATGTGAAAAGACAAAATTGAGTAAAGGTATGAAACTTATATATGGGGATTTTAGAGATTTTCTACTTTTACTCTACTGCTTACGTTAAATAGAGATGATTTATTGCAGAGTCCAAAAATACCATTAGTATGCTGCATTTCAAATGCAGACCCTAATCTTACTTACTATTGTCCTGTGCAAGGAATTTGAATTATTCTCTGAGTTTTAAAGGAAAAATATGCAATGGAAAAAAAAAAGAAAAGAAAAGAAACAATGCTGCAGTAAACAGTTTTTCTGAAAGGTAAGCTTTTAGAAGTAATAGAAGAGAAAGCATGGAAATGTTTGAGCTACATTAATTTTTACTACATTACCTTGTGGAAGCAGTATGCCAGAACTGTTTATATTTTATTGCAGAGATCTGTAACTGTTTACAGTTGATTGATCTGACTGTATTGTAAGAATTAAGTTGACCAACAGGCATTCCTCCAGTACAGTGCTTCTTTGTTTATTTTCATGGCCAACAATTGAGCTGTATCAAACAACCCAGCCCATTATGTTACCATGTGTGATGTTTTCATGTAGACACTCAATGTGGTGGGATGTTGAGAACAGAGAGAAATCTGCAGCCAAACACAGATAACCTTTTCTGCTCCCCTTCTGGCACCCCTCTCACACATGATGGTATATGGATGCAGTACTCTTACTGAATACAGAGTGCTTGACTTTTTTGTATTAGTGACTTGTCTTTTTTAGTACAAATATTTTGAAGGCCTGACACAGCTGCAAAATTCATATGATGAAAGAACCACTTTTTATCATCATTTTATAGAAGATGAACTGAAGGCCAAATATCCTGAGTACTGTTTAATACTTGCTGAAGGCTGCCATAGATGCATGGTGAGCCTTGGGAGATTGTGGCTGAGATGCTTTGCCTCTGGGCCTCTCGGACTCTGACTTGGATCTGGTTTTCAGGCTGAGAGGTGGGCTTCTGTTTTTGTATTGTTGTTCATATTTTTTTTCCAAAGTGTTATGATCTCAGAATGGACAAATGGATAAATTCATGTGAAATAGCTGTGTTCAAGTGAGTGGTATCCCTTATATGAATGAATGTTAAGAGGTCTATTTTGCCTTAAAACACAATTCCTTGCCTATAGGCTCATGGAGGAAAAAAAGAGGCAAGTTTTGAGAAAAGATAGCAGCAACAGTTCATGCCCAGCATAATGGTGTAAAGCAGGGCCATATCTGAAAAGAATTTTTGTGGCAATAAGATACACTTAGATGCACTGAGTTAACAGTAGTCCTGTGATTCACTTTTCCATTTCTAAAGTACTTATGTTTCTACATGGTTGTGGAGATGTTAAAAGCATTGGAGATTGTGAACTGCTTGAATGTTAGAAAATGAGAATTCTGTGTGTACCACTGATGTATTTCTAATACCGAAGTTGCTGCTACTTAGGAATTCTTTCTTGTCACATACCTCTTGCTTCTTGGCCAGTACTTGGCATTGGTTAAAGTTGCTGTGACACGATGTAAAACAGCCAGACACCACAACAGAATGAAGGTAACTGCAGGTGACATGCATTTCAAGGGCACCAAATGCATCTTGTCATTGAAATGCAATCTAATGCTGTGACACTGCTTTCCTTTAGGCTATCTTAAATGATGGGGGACATTTTTTCACTGTTGGAGAAATTTGCTTTCTTTATTTATGTTTTGCAATGTATGCTCCCCTGTTCTCAGCAGAAGATTAGTAAGGGTGTGTGCAAGAAATTTTGTATTAATATCTGTGTTGTGTGCAGATTTCAAACTTCTCTAGAAGTAGCTCATGGTATATATGTCAGATGAGGAGATGAGTTTATACTGTGACTGTTTGCACTAAGAGGAAGTTCCCAGAGGGCAATTTTGGTGTCCTTGTGCTTGGCAGAGTCTGAGTGGTCCAAGGGCCCATCCTGAGAGTGAGGACTCTAGGGTCATTGCTGGCCAGAGTTTGTGCTCTTGGAAGGACAAGGAGCATCACCCTCTGAGCAGGTGGGCAAAGCCTGGTGATGTCCCCTTTGGTTTAGTGCGGATGAGGAAGGGTCTGGAGAAGAGGAGAATTGGGAAGACCTTATTGCTCTCTACAACCTGAAAGGAGGTTATAGTGAGTTGGGGGTCTCTGTCTCTTCTGCCAGGTAACTAACGATAGGATGAGAGGTAAAGACCTTCAGTTGTGCCAGGGGAAGTTCAGGTTGGATATTAGGAAAAAAATGTATTCTCAGAAATAGTGGTAAGGATCAGGAACAGGCTGCCCAGGGAAGTGGTGGAGTCATCATCCCTGGAGGTTTTCAAGAATTGTGCAGGTGTGCCACTTTGGGACATGCTTTAGTGGGCATGGTGGTGATGGGTCAAAGGTTGTTCCTGGTGATCTGTGTTCTTTTTTCAACTGGCGCTTTCCTATGCTGCTGCTATTAGGGTTACACTTGGAGAAGCCAGGGAGTTCTGTCTGCTATCCTGCAGGGCTCGTGACAGAATGGCTCACCCTGGGTTCACTCACTGCAGTCTCCATCAGGATGAGCGCTGCAGCTGACATGCGCCATGTGCTTCCTGTGAGGTGTGCAGTCCTCTCAGTACAAGCTGCGCAGTCTCCTTTCTCACACGTTGCAGCAGAACATTGTGTAAGCCTCTACCAAAATATCTTGTATCCCACTCACAACTTCGGTCTAGGATGCTCCGTTTGCAGAATTTTTTTTCTTTTTTTTCCCCTTTTCTCTGAGTCTGCTTTCCCACAGCTTGGTGAAGCAGATAAGTACCTTACTCCCCTGGTATAACGAAGCATGGCTCAGGAATGCTGAACCAATTTGTCTGCATGAAATTATGAAAATTGGATAGAATTATAAAGATAGATTTTTTTTTCCATGCAAGTATGTATTATGCTCTCTCCTCATCTGAGTAAATGCAACATAAATGACCCTCAAGATAAAGCAAAATGAGCATTATCTACCTTAAGCATGGAAGTATTAGTTTTTAACTTGACGCTGGTGTATCAAATTGCATGTGATTTGAGTGTTGATAAGATATTTGTTTTGCCTTTTGACTATGAATGAAACAATTTTCAGACCCTATTTACTCCTTTAAAAAACAATTCTCTGTGAGTTTTGTGCTTTTGAAGCATGCCAGATAAATTCTTCTCAAAGCAGATGCAGCATAATACTTACAAAAATCAAGTGACACATGGGAAGTTACAGTAATTGCAAGAAAGAGAGGCAGGGCTTGGAATTTTTCTAGCCCCTCTTCACTTAACAGTGGCAGTAACAACTCTTCTTTTTCTTCTTGGGAGTACGGTTCACAGTGATCTCGTGACATCAGCTTTTTTTTTCTGGGCTGCTACAGAGAAACAAAATGAATGATGTGGTGGAGATGCTCCAGAACCTTTTCGAATTAAAACCTGTCCAGACATTTTTTGTTCTGTTTACTCCCTTCATCCTCCACCACCTGCAATCCATGTTGTACTTGTGCATGAATTGCTAGTATGGTAGTTTGCAAAAATCTCAAATAGCTCAAGTTAGCAAGCAGAACCACCAAGAGAGCTGGGATTTTTCCCCCTCTTCTCCGTAGTGTTGATAAGTTATCGATTCCAATTGCTGAATTTTAAGGTGATTTTCTGTGGCTGTTTTTCATGGATCAGTCTGAGGTCTTATCCTGAGGCCTATAATTTCTTGCTTTTCCATCTGTCAGTGTCATAGCTATAAAGATAGTTTTAAGAGGTCATGGTGGCAGATGTGATGGGACATGCTGTGTCCCCTGGGGTGGATCCTTCCCTCTGATAGAGTGGCTGCAGAGGCCATTCTTCCACATCGCCTGCAAATGCCATCTGACCTTGCCTGCAGGATAGGATGTCTGTAGATAGGTTGGGATTGAATCTCCTCAGAAGGCTCTTTGGCTTACCCACTGTGTCATGTCCTTCATCAGCAGGCTGCTGCATGCCCCTGAACCACTTGTGGTGTGATGACTTCTCAGGACTTTACCCATGACATATATATATATACACATATATATGTACATATACTCTCAGCATCTTCTGTTCAAATCTGATTAATCTGAGTTTGCTGCCCATGAACCTTTTCCTGATCAGGGCAGCACAGAAACAACTTGCTGCAGAAAGCTCTTGTGATGCTGAGCTAGCTGAAGTGAAGACCCTTTCACCACATCTTGAAGTTTGTCACTTCTGGCAAAGGGACAAATCCCCTTTGTGTTCCCAAATGTTTAATATGTATTTTCTGCACCCTGGAGAACCCACAGGTAAGTAGCCTGGGTGCTGTGTCTCTTTCCAATAATATCCCTATGACTGTCTGATAAAGGGGAAATTAAGAGCTCAGAGAGTTCTTCTTCAGAGAGAGATTTCCACAGCTTCTCTGGCTGCTGTGAGCAGCACATGCCTTGCCTGACAAGCCCTTTTGCCATTTTGCAGTAGTGAAATCCACCTGAAAGGCTGAGACCCTGGGAGATTTTGCACCATGTTTGTATTATGTCTGCATATTTTTATGCAGAGTCAGGACAGACCTCCTTCTTATATCCTCCTCAGTATGTGACTTCACCCACTGGAAAAGCTAATACCTACAATGCATGTTAGGGCTATGAGGTTTTCTGCAGTGTACAGATGATACCTGAGAGACACTACTGCAATGAATGTGAAAGCAGTGCTTGGCCTCTCAGCTGAGCAGCTGAATTTCCGGTAGGATAGTGAAAGTGGTGGGTTTGTGCTAAATGAATAGATTGAATAAAAAGCCAGACACTTCCTTCACTGATTTAGTTGGTGTTTTCTTGGTTGTACACCAGAGAGAATAAAATGTGTGGTTCCTCTAAATCAGGAACTGGACTGTCTTAGAAGCAAAAATGCTAGTTAGCTATCCATGTCTGACATTGTAACTTAGTGCTGAAAGGCACTTCTGCTTACTTTGCTATATCCTGACTCATCAGTGCTTGTTCTCCTCTCTGTTTTACTTATCTTCTTACTAGCAGTACTATAACTTAAGCATTTACACTCATTTCTAAAAGTTCTTTCAATGTTCTTATAAGAAAAGGTTTCTTTACTAGCAAATAGAGAACAAATTATTTATTGGTCTGGAACTGCCATAGAGATCAGGCATTCCAGCTGGAGTTCCAGCCTAGAGGGTTTTTTCTATAAATTCTGCCCTGTTGCTGATGAACAGACCGTCTCTGTGTCATTTTCAAGCCCTACGCTTGTCACATGTGGTAAAGCCAAAGGAATGTGCACAGTGTGTGCTAGCTGATTGCACGTTGTCTGGAGCTGTAGAATTTTCCTACACTGTTATTGCTTTCAGTTGATTTATTTGTGCAATTTCTTGGAGAAAGTCATCTGCAGGTTTCAAAATGCATGGTGTAATGATCCTGTGGACTTATTCTCACATGCAAATGTCATCTATGAAACAACCCTTAGATAGTATGGAAAAATAATAAAGACCACTTATTGAATGTGGACCTTATCAGAATTACTGTAGGTTTTTATTAATGTGCTCAGGGTGTAATACTGTGACTGGAGAACTGTTGATAATCCAAGTAGCAGTACTACTTTTGGATAATAATTATTGAGTGTTAGGGGCAACAAACAAATTTTAGCAATGTAGTGTGTGGAACTTACCAGTCTCTTGAAAATAGATGTATTATTTTCATGTTGAATACAGTCCTTTTCATCCTTTACAAGAAATACTTCAGCTCTAATACAAATGAGAAGGGAAAATAATTATAGTTTCTTATTTATTTTCAACCCCAGAGGAAGGAGACCTGTTTTCATTTTAAGACTATTCTGTCTGTACTGGACTGTAATTGAACCATTACATGTAATTGTAATTATTGTGTGAATAATACTGACTTTTCTCATAGCTTCAGGAAATTTGTGATTTCATGATTTGTTTGCTTGTTTTCTGCTGGTTTCAAATCACTCTCTAGATAAAAGTCAAGATTAGACTGGTGAGCCTTAGATAATTTAAACAGTGGAAGGTCCTGGCTGTAGTAAAGGCTGGGCACCTTCAAGTGGCTGCTTGTCACTCTCTTAATTTGTTACTCCTTGGCTGTAAAATAGCTCCCTTCCTGGTTGATGTGATGGAACAGGCCAGTGGCACAGTATCTCTTCTGGACGAGTACTACAGTTCTGGTTGTCCGGAAGAAACCACAAGGTATTTGTTGCGTCAATCTGTTTTCATTACGCTGAAATTGCATGCACTGTTCTTAAAATCTTTCCTCAAACAAAACTGAAAGTGACTTGTAGCTGAACTTGTGATTTGGTGAAAGCCTGTAAAGTCAATAGACTTCTGTCTGTGCTGTGGGATGGAAAATGTTTCTAGACATATAGCAACAAAGCTTAATTTGAGGGAAAAAATGCTTTCATCTGCAAGGCATGTGTTTAGGTAAAGATATTATAATGAACAGAGCAACAGAAACACATTACAAAAAGTAAATTCTTGTCCTTTTCAACCCTGAGCCTAGAAACAGGGTACTGTGACATAGGCAAGCTAAATCTTGTAATTTTCTAAAACAGGATTGAATCTGGTTTCTCTCAAGTGCAGCCTCAAGCTCTGTCCTTAAGCTCCTGGCAAGACTGTTGTGGAGAGTAGCTTCTGTGGCTAACCAGATCTTACCTGTCTTGGTACCAGCCTGTTCTTAAGAACTAAAGCTACATTAAACATGCTGTAGCTGAGGCAGACGACCTTCCTTCACTGCTATCTTTCTTGTAAGACGGACAGTGTTGCTGGAATGTTTTTTTTCCAGCCGATATGGCATGTTTTATTTACTGCAGGAAGGAGAAATGTCTGTATTCCTTTTGGTCTGAGTATCTCAAATCACGTTCCCTGTCCTCGTGTTTTTTTTTGTTTGTTTGTTTGTTTTTATTGGTTTTTTTTGGTCATCAAAGTGCTATCTCCTACTGTTTTGTCTTTGTTGCCCTATAAATTAATTCATGTTGCCACATTTCATCAGCTCAGAGGCAGGCAGTAGTTGCAGTTGTAGCAAGCAGGTGTTCTGTACTTTTGTACTCTTTGCTTTCAATGGAGAGATGGTATTTTTTGCTGATCTTAAAAAAATGATGGGCATGTGGGATTCTCTGGATGCTGAATGTGTGACTCTTCTGACCCAGATGGTGAATGTAAATGCAAATATTGTACTCATAAAGACATTAATTGCTGAAGTAGCAGCACTGAAGCCCAGTCTGAGGTCATTGTAAAACTGCAGGAACAGAGCCCTGAAGAGAGTTCTGTCATTTACTTTTGAGTACCTGAAACTAAATGAAGTCCAAGTAACTTGATGCTGCTTAATGTTTCTATTTGTCCCTTAAGGTTGTATCTTCTTTTTGCTCTAAGAGATTTCTGAACTTCCATTAAGTGAGCAGAAGAAACAGCTTTGTTTTATAAAAACAGACGATGTGAATATTCTTAAGTTTTGGACTGCTACGCTTTATGCTCCTTAGTGTTTCCTCAGGAACCTACATTTTCTCATCTGTTAGCCTCCTGGGAAATGATGAGGCTTTTAACTTTACTGATTTGCACAGCCAGAAGTCATTTAAACACCAGGGAAAGTGTGTTGAGTCCTCATGGTGAAAGCAGGTGCTGAGCTTGTGCTTGCAAGGTATCTTTGGGCTCTGTATCTCTGGATTTTCTCTGTCATTGTATGCTTTCTACATTGAATACTCCTGGCTATTTCCCCAAGTTGAGAAATGTTTTTTCTTTACACATTCCCAAGTGCGTTGATCCCCACCTCAGCTTGCCTGTAGTGAGAGACAAAGCTAATGGCATCCTATATTGTGTGTACTGAACATAGAGAAAGAAGCAATATCTCTATGTCTGTGTTACTCTGTATTAACTCAAATCACATCCTTTCCAGTAGGCTCAAGTCCTATCTAAAATGAGGAACGAACAACTTAAAAGCCGTCTGCATCAAATGTATTTGCTAGTGACTGGGTCCTTCCATAGGGATCCAGCTTGATCTGCCCTGACAGAAAACTGAGCTTCAGGTATTGACAGGGAGGGTTCAGCATTTCCCTTGTTTGAGCTTCTGAGTTCATCTACCTGTACCTTTAGCAATCTCTGTCCTCTTAGCAACCCTAAGCTTACATTTAGAGTGACTGAAAGCAGTGACTGAAGCCTGAGTTCAGTACGTGCCTCCCAGTCCTTTGGGCTTCTCAGTGTGCAATTCCTTCCATACTCTTTTTCTTAACCAGCATCATTTTGCTTTTGTCGTCTTACAAACTTTGATCTCACTAAAACACCTTAAAACAAACCAACCTTCCTTCAATCCTTTTCCCTTTCTCCATGTCCTCTTTTTTCATCCTGAAGCTAAATGAACTGCTTTTTGTATCGTATTGTTGATACTCTCCAGTTGATCCTTATTACGAAACTGAATTGTCTTCACCAGAGACAGGCCTTTGCTGGAGATCTAACTACATTTTCTTTTAATTTTCCCTGTAATGGCTATCTCTCGAAATATCTGTGGACTCAGATTCAGTGATGATGCAGAATTAGCAAATATAAGCAAACATTGTACCATTTTGGACAGCACTGTTGAAGATACAGTTTAAAAATAAATAAATCAATCTCTTACCCTTTTCTCACTAAAAAGCAATTCCTCCAACTTTTTCCCTCAGACCATGAAGACCACTATCTTCGCTTTGGCTTAAACTGTGATTTAAGAGTTGTTTTGGCATATCTTCATCCTCACATCCTTTGTCCAGGATGTCCTTGTCCGCTGTTTCATTCTGTGCAGCATCTTTGTGTCTGTACAACTCAAATTCTCATGTTTCCTTACCTTCTGTTCAGAATTACCAAGGAGAACACTCACATTAATATGTGTTTAAAAGACTCCTACCCAGATTTATTTCTAGCATTCTTAATTTAAGCATTTTATCACCCTGTATTTCTCCACAGACTTACTTTTTCTCTCCTATATGCTGTAATTCTTCACTCAATAGGACCCTTCTAGGCCAGCCCCATGAGGCTAAGAAGCTCTTGGCTCCTGTTTCTGCCCTGACAATGTTGCCAGTTTTCCCAATCTTTCTGCTTGACCTTTTACTATGTTGCTTGTCAGGGGTAACTGCATGAGGACAGGTCTTGGGTTCCTCCTGGGTTACCCTGAAGTTCCCCTTGGCAGTAATGCCAGTGTGAAGTTTGACAGTAGAGACCACAGTTTATTGCCTTGTTTGGGTTTGTGCATATGCCCCAGTGTTGCCATTTTGCAGCCAGTGGTATTTGAGGGGACAGAGCACACCTTGTCCTTGCCAACTAAGAGTGAAGCCTTGGTAGCAGTACAGTTCTACAACATGAGTAATGCAGCCTGTTTCCTGTGAAGACTGTGTGACATCTGTGTGCACAAGCTCCTCCTATGCAAGTTGTTTAGATTGAAAGTATGTGCATTTTATAAACGTAAATCTATAAATCAAATGGTCTTCAGATCGCACTTTCCTTTTATTGCTCTTTGTTATTTGAGGGCATATGGTAGCTTTCTGTAAAATGTTTCCTTAATTGTCTTCTGGATATACCCTATAAATCCTGACAAATGCATTTAAAAGTGAAAACAAAGGCGTATTTTTCTTCTATTAGAGCTTGCTCAACAAACTGTCTGTAATTTTTCCATGGGGCCTTGCAAAGTGGTGTTATGTCAAGAAGAATAATGCTCTTTAATTTATGAACCATTAATATTTATTGCACATGCAGTCGCTGGCATTTTGTGTGTGAGAGCTGGGCAGCAGCTAATAAAATTGGGAAGAGGTTGTATATTTAACAGTGCTACTCAAATGATTCATACAGAATAGTTTTTTTGATAAATTTATTCCCTGATGTTGACAAATTCCCTGGTAGTAACTGATGAGTTCTTTTGTTTATTATATTTTTTTAAAAATTTCTTTGCCAGCTCATGAGGAATTACTCAATAATTACTACAAATAATTATCAAATAATTAAACCCCTTTATTATTAGGGATTTATGAGTGTTCTAGGAAAAATTGCTTTTTCCACCATATAATCAAGCAATCAGATTTTAGTCTTCTTCCTGAGTTCACATCTGCTTCTGTCTCACAAAGACCCAGACTGGGGGTTCGTTATACAGGATTTTGTCTAAGCACACCCAGAGACTGATGTTTACGATGCTGCTGCCTCAAATCGCACATCTAATTTCCCAGTGTGAGGAGTTGGTATTGCAAAACTTGTACCAGCATTAAGTTTTACACTGAGTTCCACTACAGACTGCCTGTGAAATACTGGCCCAAGATGGAGGTCTGATGTTGCAATATCTTACTGGAAACACAGGGATTAATTTCAAGGCATTAATTAGGTGCATATGTTTGTAGAACAGGTTGCCTGAAAATAACCTGTTGCAATGCTCTCTGTATCAGATTGTGTTGCTCTCTACTGATCTGTTCTTTTTGGCTGCTGACAGTGAATAAAGTCATTATATTGCATCAGGTTCTGGTTGCAATATAGGTTTTATTTCTCTAAGTAAGATGTGTAGATTACTTAGAATTAGCTGCTTCTGAGAATGTGTCAGCCAATAAATTATTCTGGGAGATGTTCATGGACGTGTGAGAGTATGGCTGTTAGCTTTAAACAAAAGATAGGGATTCTGGGCAGTTTTGATTATTTTCTTTTTAATACTGTGATATTTACTTCTCTAGCAACATGGAGTATGTGAAGGTGATTGCTACATTGCAATTGTATTCTATTGTACCTAATGCACCACTACAAATACAAATTTATTTCCACTACAAATTGGAAAGCTAGGAAGCAGCAGTACGGCAACCAATTAACACTCAGAATTAGCGGTGAGGTAGTCAGAGTTCAAGTGCTGCAGCAGAACAGTTCCAGCTGATGCTAATATAAGGACACGGAGATAATGGAAGCTTTCACTGTGTGCCTGTGCTATACAAAGGGATTAATTGTGATTGGATCTGTGGTATTATTCAGATGATTTATTCCCAGTAAGATATTCACAGAACAAGAGGAACCTCAAGAATGATGAAGTACAACAGCGTGTTTGTATTAACTGGTTTGAGAAGGTGTGATTTAGCTTTGTCTTCTAATTTAATTGCTGGAGTCTAGGAGAGTGTAAATTGCTGCTCAGGCCATGGTCTGGAAGCAAGCAGTCCTGGGTACAGCATATGTCACGCAAAGGGCTGCTCCAAGGCTGTGCTCTGCCTCCTCAGTGTGGGTGTCACGGGTGGCTGAGGTCCTTACGTAGAACACTGGGTGCAGTTACCTGAATGCATAGAAAGGAGACAGGCATACAAGGAAGTGATTGGATTTTGGCCACCTTTTGGGCTACATATTGCCCTATGCGGAACTCTGAAACACACTGGGAATTCTGCCTGGATAAAACCTCTTGCAGTTTTTCTTTCAGTGGAGCTGGAAAACACTGGGGAAAAGGCACTGTTGCTAACAATAGTAACCTTAAGCATGTTTGGCACATCAGGTTCCCTCTGATTTAGAACTTGCACTGAAAGGACAGTAGTTATGAACTCTGTGTGGTCACTTTGTGACAAGCCAGTCAGAGCTTTTAAATACTGGTTGATGTATGTATGAGATACGTCTTCTTTTTACTACTGGAAGACATGAACCTTTTTTTTTTTTTTAATGCTGTGGAGCTGGTAGAGTTTCATTGTTAAGATAAAGCAGTGCAATGTAGTTAATGGCCTTTTTCATGAGCTGATTTTTCTTATGTGGGTAAGCAGAAGCATCAGCACTGTTTTATTTGTTTTCATAATGGTGCATCAAAACACAGAGCTGTGCCTTTGAGTTATGAAGAAAGATGAGCATAAACAAACAGAGAGGTCAAGAAACCCCGCATACAAGATTTTTGTTATTCCTTCAACATTTGTCACTTGATGCTAGCCCCCCAATAAATCTAGCTTTGAGAAATAATTTTCAAGTCTTGTGTAAGTCTTGTGTAAGTCTGACAGCAGTAAAAGTCCCTTGTGAACTCTGAAAACGGTCTCAATCTTGTTGCTGATGTTTAGAGCTAAGCAAGACAAAAAGTGTTGTAAATGACAGAATCTTTCTTCTGACAGATTTGACAAACACAGAGGCTGAACCTGTGAATGATGGAAGCTTTTTTATTGATTTGCCAAAAGCAATGGCTTTTGCAACTTGTGCAACGGAAATAAATAGTAAAAATACATCATGATGCAAGTTGCTGAATAATCATGTATCCTTCCAGTAAGTAGAAAATACATTTTTGCTAACTAAACACTATGTTCACAAAAAACCAAAATGTAGAGAAGATGTACTTATAGACTTACTTCAAAGTAAGTTTGCTGCCTGGGTATTCAAAACCTGCAATTACTGTGTGACTTTGGGTGGACTGCCCAGCTCAGGTGTCTTGGTTTCTTCATTCAAAGCAGATGGTTCATAAGATCCTGAAGATCACTACGTGAGGGATTATTACTCATCTTTGTATATTTTCAGGAACTTGCTAGTTACTGTTATATTTATAAAGTGATCTCTCTACTTGCTCACTAAAATAACTTTCTGCTTTCCTACAAATCCTTAATAAAAGGCAGGTGTTTGTCAGTCAGCACTAGTAGTTTTTCTGTGGTAAATTTTTTTTGTTTGTTTTTAATTTTCTCAAAGTGACCAGCTCTCTTAATGAGCACTTTAGGAACAGTGCTGTTCAGGTAGTATAGTTTAACATTACAGTCACCAGCATTTCATCTTCTTGAGAAGCAATCCTCAATGAATTTACGGAAGTGTAATCGGTTGAAAACGGGGATATTCTAACACTATCTGGTTTTCATCAGAAATCCCTGATACCGGAGAGTATTGCAGGGTTGTAGCACACACACAGCTCCCAGACAGATTGCATTGCCTAGCAGTGGCTGGGTAAGCACTGCATTGATTGAGAATTGGATTCTGTGCAGATACCGGGAGTTCAGTGGCATCTGCTGCCCTACTCACTGTGTATCACAAGGCATCCACTCCCTCACTACGCCTAAGGGTCTGGATCACCTGTGTGGGGACAGTGGGGATAGCCACACAGCTGTTGCCTGGAAAACCTTAGTGTTAAAACTATGATTTGTAGATTAAGGTAGGATTAAAGTGGGGAGAGATGGACAGCAGATATAGTGGTAAAGGTGTATGGGAGATGACTGGTCACTTCTAACAAGTGCTGATCATCATGAAAGATTGTTTACTGCATTCTGTAATCCTTCATTTTGACTATTTTGAGTAGGGTTTGAACAGTTAGGGTTGTAGATGAGACAAGCAGCCTTCACTTACACATCTCTGATAGGTGCCTGAGGCTGCCCATCTGGCCAACCACCACCAAGCTGCTCCCTGAGCAGCTTCTCCCGGGGCCCTGATCCCTAATGTGTTCCAGCTGACAAGGAGGGCCCAGCTTCTCACTGCTGTGCCCTGGTTTCTTTCTGGCAGAGGAGTTGAAGCTGTTCCTGGGGATGAGGGGAACACCCCAGCTGCCTCAGCATCTTCCTGAGGAACTCAACTTGGCAGCAGCAGGGGAAAAGGGAGGAGAGGGCTGCTGCAAGCCCTCCTGTGTATCACAGCGAGTGAACTTTGGTAAAGCAGCAAAGCCTCAAGCTGAGGAACAGAAAAAGTCCTCGGGCAAACATTAATCTTTCAAGGGCACACACTCTATTGGATGCCACACAGAAAAATCCCCCTTTCCTCTAGCAAAATAAATCCATTTCAAATAAATAAAACCTGTACTTAAACCTTGATAACAAAATCCACGGGGCTTTTTGAAAAAGCCGGTTGCTCCCCCACATGTCTTTCTAGCTAGAACTGTGGCACTAAAAAGATGAAATCTCATCAGTCTGCAAATCTCTAAATAAATTAACTGGTTGCAATACATTGACATTAGGTCAATATATTGAAAGCAAAACAAATACAAACTGCAGTGTCCCCTTTTCAGCAGATACCAATGGCTGATTATCTGACAAAATGATCTCAGTCACTGACAGGCATGTTCAACTCCAGCTGAAGCCCAAACTGCCTCTTGCATTCACCCTATTCACCCTACGAAGGTCCCAGTGGTACATGGTTTTAATAATGAATCTTTGCCCTTGATGCAGTGTTCTGTTTCCACTAAAAGCTTTGGTATAAATTGCTATCTACATAAATGGTAACTTGTGTTCCCTTCTGTTTTTTTTTCCTTTTTTTTCTTTTTTTTTTTTTTTAAGCTCCTTTAATATTTTTCCCTGCTAGTTCAGAATTCTGCAGCAGTAGAGAAGAGATTTTGTTTTAGTGATTGTGAAGAGTCTTTTCTGTATAGGTGTCACTGAACGTAATGGCACCATCCAAGTTGCCCTTTATTTTCTAGATGATCTTAGTTACTCTTAGGTCTCTCTGCTCAGTAGTACATCTGAGATCCTGCAGCAGAGAGCTGGAGGAAAAGGGTAGTATGTGAAATTCAGCAAACAATGAAAATTTGGGGTTAAATGTTGTAGCTTGCTCTGCTCTGGGGAGATAGAATTAATTGCCCAGCTGTAGCAGGGCACACAGAGATAGTGTGACTATTTGCAGGCAAAAGATGGGGTCCTTCGGAACATGCCCATCCTCACACATTCAACTGTGGCAGCAAACTGTTGCTCCAAGAGTGCTTCTACTTGACTGGCTTAGCTGTCCCAGCTGGTTGTGATACCTGCTGTTGGGCTGAGCACTGAGGCAGAAAATCAGTGTGCAAACAGCACCTACTGGGTAGGGCCCTAGGATTCCTTCTGTTCTTCCCATGACTCTTATAAGGCATTAAGTAAAAATGTGTGAAGCATTAGTATACATGATTTCTGCTGTTATAGGTATATGTGATCACAGATTTTTCGGAAGATGTTTTTGTTTGCAAAGTTGGCCCCTCAGCATTCTTGAGCAACCTTAATACAGCCCTCTATGTGAATGGCATTGAGAAAGGGCTCTTAATTACACAACCACAGACTAGAGGGAAGTAGCAGGGTGGGAAGAATAAAAGATAGGCATGGGCTGCAAGCTGTTTCTTGAGCAGATATTGGAAAACCAAGGAATAAAGGTTCAGTCAAAAGAGGAAAATGTGTTGAATGGACTAGTGGCCTGGGTGGTGTACATAGCTGGAGATTGCAGGCCAAAGAGATGTCTTACTGCTGCAGGATCACCTTAATGGTGCACTGGTGTGTTGCTTTGCACAGTACCTTTGTCAGCATATTCTTCTGGAGGTGCTCTGGAGGAACTAAGCCCTTTTATTGTGGTTGCTTCTGTGATCTTTCTGTGATTCATCATTATGGACCCTGGAGTTTGATTTGCTGCAGAAGTGCTGAAGTGTAGAAGTTGTAGCTGTGCATCAGATCAGTAGTAGATGTTCTTCAAACAGATAATAACAGGGTTGCATTATCTGGTTCAGGAAGCTAAGTGTGAGATACCCTGTTTGGACACATGCAATTCCTGTGCAGTACTGGCATAATTTTCCCAAACCCTTGGTTCTTTGCCTAGAAGTGTCTGTAGTGAGGAAAGTCATTCCTCCTTGAGAAAATGGCATTTATTTCACAGCATCTCTAATATTTATGAAGTACTAATATCATCCTGACAGGTGCTATAGAAAACCCCGAGGAAATTAATAATTCTATCTTGAGAGCAAACTTTGAGCAGTGTGCAGTAAATTATGGCTTGGTGGACAAGAAGGATATAGGTATAGTGAGAACATAAATAGAAGTTGGACTGAAACGGACTCTGCAATGATATTAAAACAAAGTGTGTAAGGCTGTTTAGGTTTAGTTAAACAAAAAAATTGGACTGCTATTGAGAAAGAGGGGAGCAAGTTATATGTTGATTGATGTGTGGACCCAAGCTAAATGGGTCTTTCCCCACAGTTTGTCGGTTAAGAGATTAACTCTGTAGAAGGGAAAAAGGGCCCAATGGGTTGTGGAAGTGAATGCATGGAAATGAGAACAGCAGAGCAGACATGGAAGCTGTGAAGAAAGTAAAGATTTGGCAGCTTTTAAACACTGCTCTGCTGATCAATCATGTAACTGATGTTCTGATCTTGGAGGACGGATTTACTCCAGAGTTGTGAAGGCTGATCAGGTGCTCTATGGCTTCAAAGTAGTTAAGAACAGAAAGCAAAAACAAAACACAACAAAACTACTGGGAAGAAGGAGAAAGGAAGATAAGCACAGCCAGCAGCCACAGGTGTCCAGCAAGCCGGAGTATAGGAGTGCACTGGGAGAGTGAGCAAGCCAGTTGCAATCATGGTCAGCTCTTGGAGCATTAAAGACAGTGCTGAGACCCTGGAGTTAACTACAGTTTCCTGTGGCTGTGACTTGGGTTTGGATTAAGAAGTCAAACTGATCTTGTGTTAATCTGTTGTGGAGGGGTTAGTATTTGCTTCTGGCTAGGGAAGCAAACAGAAATGCAACAGAAATGTCTAATACTTTCTCGTAGGCATGTTCCACTATTGTTGGCAACACTTCACAAGAGTCCATATGCTGTCCTTTTAAGTTGAGGAGAATTTTTGTTTTTTTAATCATTAAGAGGTATGTTTTTCAGTTTTAATGCTTGCTTGCTTGTTTTGCATCACAGGAGGATTAACCGGAGTAGTTGGCTTAACTTCTTTATTCTGTGCACTCATTTGTATCCTTCCAGCACGTCTATTTTAATTTATATTCTTACTAAAATAAGCAATCTCTATTGCTCTTTTTTTTTTATTCCTGGCAATTTCACTAGATGAGCCATGGTTTTTTATGAGACTCCTGGGATTATTCAGGTAAATAGTACTTTATATACAGATCACTTTCTGGGACATTAGTCACGTTTATTTTTTTGGAGAATAGGTTCTCTTACTAGATAAAATTTCATAAAGTTACTACTTAAAATTTTAAAGTGTGAAAAAAAGAAAGGAAAATGACTTATCTGGTGAAATTTCGGAGTGGTTAACTTCAGCCCCAGGAAATGTTCTGGGAAAAGTTATTTATCAGACAGTTTATCAGCTGCAGAAGGTGAGGAAGTTATTAAAAAAACCCAAACAAGCAACAAAGCGCTGAACCACAAAACCAACACTGTATGGATTTGTGAAAAACAAATTGCATCAAACTAACCTGATTTAGGCTAGATACTAGGAAGAAATTCTTTACTGTGAGGGTAGCAAGACTCTGGAGCAGATTACCTAGAGAGGTTGTGGATGTTCCCTCTCTGGAGGTGTACAAAACCAGGCTTGATGGGGCTGTGAGCAACCTGATGGTAGTGGAGATCATCCCTGCCTATAGCAGGGGCTTGGAACTTAGATGATCCTAAAGGTCTTTTCAAACCCAAACCATTCTATGATTCTGACTTCTTTTTTGGGCAGGACAATAGACACTATGAGTGTATATGTATAGATATATATACACATGTAATTTGACTTCTGTCAAGCTTTTGACATTTTTCACATCTTTATATACAGCACAGGGAAACATAACCAGCATGAAAACACTGCACACAGTGAATTAAAACCCACTCATGTGTGGTTGTAGTTCAGTGACAGAGTGAAAGAGTATTTAAAATGAGACCAAACTTCCACTTCTATTAAGTATTTTCATTAAGGACTTGGATAATGAAATAGAGGTTGAATTGGTCAGACGTAGAGAAGACATCAAGCTGTTACGCTGTAGGGACAAGAGAAGACAAAATTGGAATTCATAAGGGAGGTGTTACTTTGAAAGTAAGTCCTAAATCAACAAGACCAAGTTCAGCTTTTCAAAGCTCTGTACCAAGGGATGGATAAGGGATGAGCTGGAGTGAAAAATGGAGAGTATTAACTGCTTGCACACTGTGAACGCTGAGTCAAGATTTTGGAGTGGGCAGCGACTGAATATAGGTTAACAATGTGGTATTCTTACAAAACCACATGTTTTGTCATGTAATAAGAATGTGCATAAGTTGGAGGAATTAGGGAAATAATGACAAGGGAGATAAGAATTTACAAAACATAGAATATAAATAATGTTGAAAGAATTAGTTATGTTTAATATAAAAGAAAAAATAGCATAATGGTACCCCTATTTGCAGCATCTTTTGTGCAGATGGTGACAGCAAATTTTTCTTTATACTTTGAGCAGAATAACAAAACATTTTGATGTTTTGATGAAGAAAATCCAGGTTGAAGGTTAGAAAAACCTTGTAAGGTAACATAAGTTAACATAATTACAATTAACAATTACAATTAACATAAGTTATGTGAGAAGGAAGCTTCTCTTTTCTGGACATGTTTACAAGAAGACTGGACAAATATTTGCTAGAAATGGGAGTTAGGATGCACATAACCACACAAGACTGAAAGTAGTGCCTTGATACTACCAATCTGACACAACTTTTCTGCAATTGATTTCTCCCCCTGCCCTATTAGGAAATAGACTTTATTTTTCTTTTAAAATCTTCTGTATAAAATCACTTGGCAGTCTGAACTCCCTATATGGATTTAAGTCAACATTAGTTTCTTCCCTTCCAGAACTGTTATTCTTTTGGTGCTCTGATAGCTTTTCTTCACTTGAAGTCTTTCATCTGTGAGGTGGCTGTTCCAGCTAGAACACTGAAAACGTACTCAGGGAGAGGATTTGAACTGTTTGATCCCATACAGTACTACACTTGATCTTAGCCAAAAGGCCGAGAAGCGGCCAAATGCCGGGTCCTGCACTTTGGACACAACAACCCCAGGCAGCGCTATAGGCTTGGGGCGGAGTGGCTGGAGGACTGTGTTGAGGAAACAGACCTGGGGGTACTGATTGATGCTCGGCTGAGCATGAGCCAACAGTGTGCCCGGATGGCCAAGAAGGCCAACGGCATTCTGGCTTGCATCAAAAACAGTGTTACTAGCAGGAACAGGGAGGTCATTGTCCCCCTGTACTCTGCGCTGGTGAGGCCGCACCTCGAGTACTGTGTTCAGTTTTGGGCCCCTCACTGCAAGAAAGACATTGAGGCCCTGGAACGTGTTCAGAGGAGGGCTACGAAGCTGGTGAGGGGTCTGGAGCACAGGCCTTATGAGGAGCGGCTGAGGGAGCTGGGATTGTTCAGCCTGGAGAAGAGGAGGCTCAGGGGAGACCTCATTGCTCTCTATAACTTCCTGAAGGGAGGTTGTGGTGAGCTGGGGGTCGGCCTCTTCTCTTGTATAATTAGTGATAGAACTAGAGGGAATGGATTCAAGCTGCGCCAGGGGAGATTCAGGCTGGACATTAGGAAATATTACTTCTCGGAAAGGGTGGTCAGGCACTGGAATGCACTGCTCAGGGAGGTGGTGGAGTCACTGACCATGGGAGTGTTCAAGAAACGTTTGGATGTTGTGTTGATGAATATGGTTTAGCTGGGAAGTAATGGTAATGGTTGGACTAGATGATCTTCTAGGTCTTTTCCAACCTTGATAATTCTGTGTGTGTGATTCTGTGTGTGAATACTCATCACAGTTTTTAACTGAAGTGGTAGGCCGCACCTTGATAAAACCAGGGTGAGCTACTCTACCATGTGAAGTGCTTTGTAGAGTGAATGATAGAAGATCCCAGCAGACTTCACCCAGAAAGAAAGGCTTCAGGTATGCAGTCCAAAGGAGCTTCATTTTAATGTTAGCATATCACAATTAAGGCAAAGGAAGGGATTGTACTGAAGTAGCATTTGAGAAAAGCAGTAAGGTACCATCATAGTACTGGAGCATTCTAAGGAGCAAAACCTAGAGGGATGTTGGGTGCCAAACAAATAAGCAATCCACTACCCTTTTTCTGCTTTAATTTATGTAACCTGATACAAGTAAGACAGAAGACAGATGCAATCTTTTGCTTGGGGGTCTGAATATTTCTTGTATTTCACTTACATTTCCAACCAACAAGGAATTAGAAAACAGAAATACTTTCAGTCTTGTAAAGTGCTGTAATGGGGGAGAGCAAAGTTATGTTTTTTCCCTTTTATTATGAAAAGGAACATAATATTCTTATAAATGAAGGAGCAGAAAGATTTCACTCATTGTTTTTATGCACTGGCATGTATTCTTCAAGAACACATTAAAAGCATGATTTTTCCGTTATATTTAGAATTCCATTTCTACTTCTTGATTTTTTACTACAGCTTTCTTGTGGGCAGGTCAGTCTGTAACATTAGCCAATGCCTTTTCTTTGACCGTAAATGACAACATTCTTGTTTTTCAGTGAGCAATCGGATGTTGGTTTTTTTTTTTCAGTAGTAGTTAAGTCTTGTTTTGTGCATTGCATGAGAGAATCAAGCAGATGCAGCATTTGAGAAGGTGATTTTAGAGCTGTTGTGTTTGGAAAAACCACAGAGCCATCCAAATATTGTCACTGCACTGTGGCATCTTCTCAGTGAGGGACTTTTAATTGTAGCAAAAGGTAAAAGGCATCAAATTTCCTCTGTAGTAACACCTGCATGCCCAACATATCCTGGCGTTAGTAAAGTGATTGCTCTGCTCTTTCAGAAATAGTGTAGAGAATAAAAAGCAGGAAAACCTGACTCTTTGCCTATGATAATGAATTTGCGGGTCTGTTTGTACAGCTTAATACATGGGTCCTTTATGAAGTTCTTTTGTATGAGTGACATATGTCAGATGATGCTCTTAAAGGATGTTTGGCTTCATATATATAACAATTACATTTTTGATTGCACATAGTATCGTATGAAATTATGCCATCAGCACCTATTAGCTTTGAAAGATACAAACAAGCTGAATCCCAAGCATATTTTAGAAATTTGCTAGAGCTGTAATTCTATAATATTCTAACTCTTTGTCTTGGTTCATTTTCTGACTAATATAAATGTTTCTTTTAGCTTCAGCCCTTGAGTGTTTTCAATTTGCATAGTGGATATTAAGTTAGAAACCTCTGTATATGATTCCCATGTAGGTCAGTAACCTCTCAAGCTGCCATATTCAACTTCTGGTTATTTAGAGCTGACTTTCACACTTCTGTAGCAGCTGCCAATCACAGGCAATGAACAGTACCTTCATATCCTAACAGGTAATGCAGTACTGGGTATTCTCATGTGCGCCATAAGGAGTTATCAACACCAGAATTCATGTGACCTATCGGCAACTTCTCTGTGATGAAAAAGTTTTCCTTTCAGCCAAGAAACCATGAAGTTGCTTAATAATTTTGGCAAGGCCAAAAAGCAATTTGCTATAAAGTGACAATTATTAGTGTATGAGGAAATGATTATGGAACTAGAATATAAACCAAGAATGTACTGATTGATGTTTGAGGGAAAAATGTGCGTGTGTGCATCTGTATATCTGTATGTTAGAAAATGAAGCAATCCTTCAGAGTTGCTTATGTTTGCTTTGTTTTCTGTCATGTGTAATTATTTATATTTTACAAAACCGCAGAAGCATTTGTCATATTCCAGTATTCCAATATGGTCAGTCAACAAGTGAGAGTGAAATAGAATATTGGGCTTATTTAAGGAAATGCATCAAGCCCTCAGAGCGCAAAAATCTAGAAAAAAATGGAATATCCCAATAATGCATTTGAAAAAAAAAATCCCACAGTCTACTCTAATTGCTGATTCCTTAACCTTATGATTTGGTATCAGGTTCTAACTAGTGATGATTTATTTTTTCCAGTGTTAAAGAACGTGATGTGCCTCAGCCTTGAAGAAAAGCTTTTAAAACACTTCCATTATGTTATCCCATACAATGTTTTGGGGATCTCAGATTGTTTTATTTTCCGAACAGGAAATTTCATTCAGTTCTCACTCAAGGCAAGCACCCAGACAACTTGTTTTTGTTTCTTAGGAGCCTGACAGCAATATATGCTTCCAAGACATCAGTTAGATTGACATTCATGAGCAGAAGCTATACATTTCACCTTCACCATGCCCTCCTGAAAATCAGCATGATGTTGTGCCATATAGCTAATTTATCTCTCATCCCATGACAGTAAAACTACACAAGGATGTCTCTAGCGCTATTCAGGGTGACAAGTGGATTAATTTTTTCTGTCACTATTTCCATCACGCTCCTTATCACTATGCAGACACTTTGTCCATGAAAATCTCCTGACCTGTTTGATAACCTTCCTCAGAATGATAACCAAACACCAGCTTAAGGGGTATTTTAGAGCACAGTTTTCTGCTATCCTTCATCTCAACTTGCTAATAACTTCATTGTATCAAATGACAGACACCCATGCCAAGATGTAGAGAAGGTATTGCTTACTTGGTAGCATGCTGATTTTTAATCAGGGAAACTTTGTCTTTGTGAATGTTAGCTCATTTCCTAATACCTACACTGTGGTTGCCAATAGGAATAAATAAATTAATTTTAAAAATTCATTTTTAATCCACAGAACCTGATCATGAGAGGCAGGACACAATCCTGCTTCCTCTGAAGTTGGAGGGACAATGCTTTATTGACTTTCTGGGTTCAGAAATGAAGTGTACTCATGTATATCAAACCATTCTTCTTCATCTTTCATCTGGAGCGATTTTGGAAACTGTCTCTCCTTTCTGCTACACCGCAGCACCTGTATAGAGCTTTGAAATTTTGAAATTAGTTTTTCAGAGAAGGGAAAATGAGCAGTGTAAGTAAGTTTGGTGTGCAAGTATTGCTTGTTTTACTTAAAATATATATGAATCCTGGAAGAGATAGGGTTGTAAACAGCCATGCTGTTTTTTGTGCTTTCATAGCCAGGGCTTGCAAACAAATTCCTGTTTCCCAGGAGTCTTACTGAGTAATTACCTAATTATTTCTGGAGAGTAGATAGGTGTGTAAAACTCCTGAGCTCTGTCTGTCCCCTAAAAGGGCTGTCACATAAGAAGCAAAGATGTTGTATTAGGGTTTTCTTTAAAGATGAAAACATCCATCTTTTAAACACAGTTTGTGAATAAGATTATTTCAATCCAAAGAATTCAATCTGAGTATCTTATTATTCTTTTTTTTAACCAAAATAAAATTGGAGAAAATATATAATTTTTGGTTAAAACACTTTTAACTTCAGTTAAGCACTGCTTACGAAAACACAGCCAAATAGAAAGTTTATATAAAACAAAAATAGAAATATATTTTAGAAATTAGTTTCTGAAATCATTATATATATATATATAAATTCTGGATTCCCTTTTCACCCTTGTTTTCTGTTGTGAATGAGATAGATTGACTAACTCGTATTCTTTTGTATGACTGAACTGCATGATTTTAAATACAAGACAGTGTACCTTTTTTTTCCCTGCACATTGCTCTTTGCCTAATTGAATGTAACATTGTTTTTCAGTGGCACTTGCTCTCAGAATTTAAAAAGCTATTTGCTCTTGACAGTGTCTCACATTTAGATGGCTGTTAGATTATTATGCCACCTTGGAAATTTCTGTTTCTCTGTAAAAGAAAGAAAAATTAATGTTTTTGTAACTGGCAAATAAGGTGATCTTTTAAAGTAAGTTCTTAAAGTAAGTTCTCACAGAGGTTAAAAAGAGTTGTATTTATCTGCAAAGTAATTAAGAAAAATGATAATACCTCCATTAGTAAGAAAAGTTTGCTTAGTGTATGAGTCAATTATTATTAGCCAGTTCTAGGGAGAGCTTTTCAAATTGAGCTACGTTAAATAATTTTATGACTTTATAAGCCGTAGTAGCATCACCAATCACTGTGTAGGAAATGACATTGCCAAGAAAGTAAATACATAGTTATGCCTCAGTAGCTGCTAAATGTCTCTGTACTAAGACCAACAATTTCCAAATCTTGGAGTTCACATAGTTAAGCCTGTGTTGTCTGTGATGTAGAAAGGAAAATGTCCCTAAGGTCACTTACATCCTGTGCCATTAAAGAGGAGGCTTATGAAAACAGATTAAGCATTGGACTTAAATTGCAAAGGCATCACTGTGAAGTGTATTGAAAGTGAAAATAGCTTTTGGTCCACATTCAAGAACCAATATCTGAAGTGGCATGTTCTTTTCCTGTTCAGAAATCTTCTGTAGTTTATCATGGTAGAATGACCTGTTTCAACTTAATTTGTAGTTGTTATAGTAAGTAAGCACTCTGAATATTATTTACTGAGCATTGGCAAACTGGAGAACCAGAGAAATTTTTCCATTGATGTATATAAAATTTTTAACTATGTTTCAGTAGGCATAAATTATGAGGGATTCGCCAAGGTGCTTTGTGGTGATCTGTGGTGTGCTCATGTCGTGGGGTTTGCCTTGCAGCAGCACTGGGACCAACTGAGACCAAGCTTGAGCTGAGAGGGCTGCTCTGTGGGGCAGCTGGCAGGGTGCCCCTTCATGGGAGCCTGGGCCATCTGTGCACATGACTCAAGAGATGCTCTTCCTAGAAGAAAGGGGCTCTCAGGGGCTGGTTCCTGGGGCGTGAGAGTCCAAGGAGAGCTGTGTAATTGGGGATTCCCATGGCAAAAGGCCTGTGGGAGCTGCCAAGGCAAAAGGGGAAGGTGAATGCAAGGTGAAGGACAGAAAATGCTTGGGAGAGGCAGAAGGAGGAGGCACTAGCTGCAGCCTGTATGTCCTCAGGAGCTGGTCCTGGGAGTGGTGAGTTTATTGATATCTCTTGTGTGGAAAACCTCAATTTTACTTGGGGAAAAAACCTGCCCTTTAGCCACAACTTTACATTTAAAGGGTAAAGCAGTACAGTGCATCACTTGGTCATAAGTGGTGGAGCTGCTCTTTCAAAAGTGCTAGGAATTGTATTAATGCAGAAGATAATTTTTACCTGCTGTTAATTATTTAAAAAGTACTGATGGAAAGAACAAAAAAGATTGAGTGTAGTAGGGAATTTAAAGATTTCCCAGGGAAGACTTTAATATTTTATGCTGAGATTTGTTTTTATGAGCCAACTTACAGTCACAGCAGGTATTAACTAAAATGTCCTGAGAAAGGACTGTGATTTCCTCCTGTTCCCCCCTGTTCTTGGAGCTGGTGCTTATTTAAGGTTACATTGAGCAGCTGTGGAAGTACACAGTGCTGTCAGCTCTCTCCTTTTAGATGTGGGTTATGTTTCTCTCTGGTCTCTGTGGCTGTGGGTTCAGCCTCTGGGAGCGGAGTTGACCTCCACAATATCTCCCAGTTTTCAGTTTCACACTGTGGGTTTGCATGGACAGGGTGGCTTGCTTCAGGCTTGCTGATGTAGGCCTCAAGGCAATTAGAGGCAGAATTGCTGTTATAACCAGGAGCCTACCAGAGAAGCCTGTGTATGGGGAGCCCTTTGCCCACGCTGCAGAGAGGTTACTTGTGGAATGAGCCTGGACCTGGCCTGGAGGCCAAGCCTTGCCATACAGATGTGAAAGGAAACCTCCCTCTTTTGGGCTGGCTGATTTAACTGTGTTCTGCAATCTGTGATACTGCAGGGCACCTGCGCACAGATGGGTGTGCATTCAACTGCTGTTTGCCTGAGGTAGCTGCTAGCCAGTGATTTCTCCTGTGTGGTGGCCATTTGGCTGAGGGTCTTGATGTGTGGCAGCCAGTTGTCTGAGGTGGCCATTTTCCCAAGGTGCCCAGGCAAAGGCCAGGCTATTCTTGCATTGATAACAGTTTCCTAGACTATCATGCCTTTGTTGAACTACTGAGCAGAAATGCAGTATGAAGAAGAGGAAGGCTGAAGAGGCAGTTGGAGTAGCTGGCACAGTCTGCCTGACAGAGAGAAATAATGGGAGATCTTGAAGGGAAAAAATTCCCTCTAAAGTGTACCTTTAATTTCAGGATATGGTGTAGCCAGGCACCCAAAAAGTATAAGAAATGTCAAACTGTTGTTTCTTTTATTTTTATTTAAGGGAAGGAAATGAACTGCTTTGAAGCAATTTTCCAACTGGCTTGTACTTGATTCAACAAGGTAGACTTGAATCAAGATAATTTCCAGTGTGAGAAAGAATTGAGGACTACCTCATAATAATAAAATCATTACCAACCTTTAAGAAGAGTAAAGTGATATAGAATAAAAGACATAAAGTTAAACACAGTTTAAGAGTAAGCACTGAAATACTCTTTGGAAGCACTGATTTTTACAACTAAAACATGTATTTCTTGGTATCTGAAGATAAACAGAGATTCTGTTGAAGAGAGATATGGTTGTCATTTGCTTATGGGTTATGGGTTAATCTAAATTTCAATCACCTGCAGAAATAGGTTATAAATATCTGCGTGGCCTCATTTTTTTATCTTTTAAAAACTGTGGAGTAGGCAGTGTTAAAACTGTTTTGAAGACTTCTTCTAAACTGCTGCAAAACATGATGGTGATTGGCTACCAGTTATTCTGCATCACTGGTTTGGAGAGTATGACATACATGTATGTCTGACATACAGCCTGAGTGCTTTTGCTATGTTTATTATTGTGAGCAACATAAAAAATAACTGATCTGTTTGGATACTGTAAAATTCTTATCCTTGTCTGTTGTAAGGCTAGTTTTCTAAACATAAGTAATATCTCAGAGCTATTCATGGTGCAAAGGCTGCCTCCCAACCTTTTTCCAAGAAAGAGAGATAGCAAGAATCCCATTGGGACAGGGGAAGATGGTGCTGGAAAGAAAAAAAAAAAAGTAGAAAGTAAAGCCATCAGGTAGGAAAAAAACTCATCTTACTCTTTCAGACACATGATCTTGTTTAATACCCGGGCAGTTTTATCTGAGCCTATGTGACATTTTTGGAAAAATCTCCTGAATAAGCTACTGTTTTCAAGTGTTTAGGCAGTTTCTCTCTGGATTTACTGAACTTTGTGGATGCTTCTGGGAAGGATTAAAATCCCTTACACAACAGCAATAGACACACAATCATAATTTCATTTAAGTAGTAGAAATTGCAAATGCTATATTGAAAAGAGGTATTTCTTTAATAAGCTCCAAAGCCAACTTCTGTTATCCAGGTTTATAATAACGTTAGTTCTATACTAACTTGCAGTGTGCAATCACGTGGGGAAAAAAAAGTAGAACAGTAAGTATTGGGTGATTATTGACTGGTTTGAGACAACCTTGGTCTTAGCTTGAAACAAAGTGTACCATCTTTTGTACTTCAGTGTTTTCAGATATCTATGCAGATTACTGTTGTCATCTTTTCTAATTTTACTGTTTAAAGAATCTTTGAAAAGCTTAAAGAACACTGCATTACATTTTTTCTAGCTTCACATATCAAGGCCTTTTGGTCAATATTTTGTTCAAATCTTGGGGATGAATGTAAGTGGCATCAAAATGACTTGTTTCCAGTAAAAAAAAACTTTTTGCCTGTGCAAAAAGTGAGAAGTTTATATTTCTAATGCAATGGATACTGTTTCATTGCATCACTTTTTCGTAACTTGTGATGCTGAAGAATTAGAATGTTGACTAAATTTGTTTTCCTTCTGCAGTGGAATTGTCAGATAATGGCCTGAACCAACAGTGGAGCACCCAGGTTGGATGGCATAGATGACCCAGGGAGCTCAGGTGCAAGCAATGTACCTGAGAGACTGGCAAGGGTGGAGACAGGATCCATCTCTCCTCACACTCACTTAAGGATTAGCAGCATAGGATGCACCATTGCTCTGGATAGAAATCGTACTACTTTCAAGCCATCTCTGGTCTTGGAGGGAGTGAGCCTATTTTTCTTTGTTACCTGCTATTGTTCCATAGTGCTTATATCCCCTTAGAAAGCAATGTCATCATCTTCTTCTGCTGGATGCCTTCATGTTTTTTCTTGTTCTTTAAACAGTTGTAGGCTCAGAAGGACCTGAAATTGCATTTTAGTTTCTCATTTTTTGACAGTCTCTTAAATTTTTCCTTTATAGGTGCTGGAAAAACATGAGAACCTGTTATGAAAGTTAGCTAGTTGCAGGTTTGTTGAAATCCATGTGTGTGCGTGTGTAAAAAAAGGTGTGAGGTTTTTCCCCCCTATATTCTGCAGTACAAAGTAATTCAAGAAATATGGGAGCCTGAGAACAGTAATAAGGTAGCTTTTCTAATGTCTGCATATCTGTTTGATATAGAAGTTAGACTAACACGAATTCTAAATCTATAATTTTTCTTGTGCCCCAAGAAATTAGTGGAGACTCAAGACTTCAAAATAAAATTACTGTGTGTGTGAAAAGTGAGTAGCAGGTATTTTATTCTTTCTTTTGCATATCTTTGTGTAATTTACTGATTTATTGCTTGTTTTTGCTCCTTGCTTTTACATGGCTTATTTTTCTATGTGCAGTGGTAAGTAGCTATAATGCTACTACTGGTTATTTTGTTGTACATGGAATACTTTCTCTTAAGATGAAAGCACACTTCAGTTGTCTATCAAAGGGGCATAAGATTCCATTGTGTAGTGGAAATCATCTATTTCAGTATCTCTTTCCATGTTTACTGGGCTTGGTTAAATAACACCGAAATCAGGTAAGTCCTATGCAGTCTGTAGCTTCAGCATCAGTATAATGAGACATGAAGTGAGGATCATAGAATGGCTTAGGGTGGAAGGGACTTTAAAGATCACCTAGTTCCAACCACCCACCAGATGAGGCTGCCCAGAGCCTCACCCAAACTGGCCTTGACTGCCTCCAGGGACACATTGTCTGGGCAGCCTATGCCAGTGCCTTGCTGCCACTGAGTAAATAATTTCCTCCTAGTATCTAATCTAAATCTTCCCTCTTTTAGTTTAAAACCCTTCCCCCTTGTCCTAATGCTTTCAGACTATGTAAAAGGTTGATCTCCCTCCTGTTAATAAGCAGGTCTTTTAGTACTGCAGGTCAGAAATTAGGTCTCCCTGAAGCCTTCTCCTCTGCAAGCTAAATGAGCCTGGCTGCTTCAGCCTTTCTATGTAGAGGGGAGGCTCCAGCTCCCCAATCATCTTTGCGGCCTCTCTCTGAACTTGCTCCAACAGCTCCATGTCTTCTTGTGCTGGGAGCCCCAGTCCTATACACAATGCACCAGATGAGACCTCAGGAGAGCGGAGTAGAAGAGGACAATCTGCTCTCTCTCCCTGCTAGCCACCCCTCTTTTGATGCAACTCAGGACACAGTTGACCTTCTTGGCTGCAGGAGTACAGCACTCACTCATATCTAGCTTTTCATCCACTGGGATCCTGAAGTTCTTCTCCACAGGGCCGCCCTCAAAGGGTTCTCCCACTCTGTGCACTTATTTGGGATTGCTCTGTCCCAGGTGCATCACCTTGCTCTTGGCCTCGTTGAACCTCACATAGGTCTACTCAAACTTGTAAGTAGGAAAAGGAATTGGCATGCAAGCTGATCATCTCTAATGTCTAGAAATGGAACAGCGTCTATTTCTTCTTGATAAAAGTTTTATTCTAGAAGACTAATCATATAGAGAATCAGTGGTAAAAAGTTTTCAGTTTATAATACTATAAGTAAGGTCAAGAAAATATCACTTCCAAGCCCTAGAAAAGCCTTTTTCCTTATCATGAAGTTTCTGTGATACACAAGAGCAAATATTTAGTCTTGCGTATGTTTGTATATATTTCTGATTTGCCAGAAATGAACAAGAGAAGAGCAAAACATCTAAGTGAACTCCGGAATTCACTTTATCACAAAATCAGCTACATGTGAAATAGCTCCTGTTTAAATTCTGTTTCTTGCCATATGCTAGGTCTCTAAATGTCATTCTTGATTCTGCACAGCCTTGAAAACTGTATTTTCTACCCAGCACTTAAGCACACACTTAAATCTAAACAATTATACACTTTTGTTGAGGTCCATGAGGAATATTCATGAACTTTGAGAAATGACAGATGTGCTTTTTTAGTTCAAGGATAGAATGTTTGTAACTATGCAGGATTGAGTCTTTGTCTCATTTTGTGCTTTTTCTTTTTTCAATGTAGCCAGTGTATTATAGGCTTTGATAATCTCTCATAGGACTCTAGGATTAAAACAGAAAAGATTATTTTCCTTTCTAGAGAAAAGATAATGCTTTCCTCCATGTATTGTTATACTAACTTTCCAGGCAGAGACAGATATGAAGGTATTAGTCTGTAGGTTAATGTCTGCTTGCAGCCACTGTTTTTTTTTTTTTTAAATGCATTCTAGTCTGCATTTTTTGATCATGCTATAGATGCAATTGAGTTGCAGTGACTGTGACATTGCAAGTAGAAGCCTCATTCACACTCCAAACACTTACTTACAGCCAAACTTACAACACTTACAGCCAAACACTTACTTCCTTTCAATGTTCATGTTCTAACAATTATAGGTGTATTATTGTACTAGAGGTGTGAGGACTATCCATTGTCTAAATGTGTTAGATGGCAGACTGCTGATGTGCCTAGTGATATAATGATATCTCACTATGGCAAAATATGGCATTGACAAGAAATGTCATATTAACATAGTCGCATAATTTCTGGCCCTGTGAAGAGAGTAGTGGAGCGGGGTGAGGCAAGGACTGGTCTTCCCATTTCACAGTCTGAGATGCTGGAAAAATCAGCCCAGTGCAACAAAGAATGACAGTTGCAGATCTGAGAATGGAAGAGAGAATTGTGAGTCACAGGTTATCATCTTAGCCACTACCTTTATTTTTGCAGTGCAGAGTATATGTCTCTTCTGCCACATAGCTAGAATGAGTTTAACTGAAACCATTTGTACCCACCCGACCACATCTTTCTGGACTCTAATGAGCCATTGCACTTGGCGGGGCTACACAAAACTGTGGGTAGGTTGGATTACTAAAGAATTGCATCTGCAAGGTTTGGTTAGAAATGACTTTGGATTTATAGAATGGCACAGAAGATAAACTGTCTCTACAAAGTGGCTCAGCTATGGTCAAGTTGTTAAGAGAAGGCAGTGTTTATTGCTGACTCAGGAGATGGTCTGATTCTCCTGCTGTTTAGTAACAAGTGGGCAAGAAAAAAATCAGGCGACATGAGTCAAACATCTGTCAGTAGTGTGCCACTGAGTTTGACAAACATTCTTAGGAAAGAAAGCAAGAATATATTTTGAGGTTGAGACCACACAATTACTTTGGGATTGTCAGAATGGACTTCACGTTGGTTGTCTGTGCACTTCATATCTGTTTCATAGATTACAATGTCAGTGTTCTATAATGCTGATTCTTATCAGTAAAAAGAGACTAATAAGTGTAAGTGATCCCTTGCTTTATGTAAGGGACTTCAGAAAGTTTTAAGAGGCTGAGATTTGGAAAAGATCTTGAATCAGAAGTTCAGAGGCTTCTCTGGCCCCTGTAATAAGCACATGTGATTTCAGGTAAGAGGAGATAAACTGGAAGAAAAGGAGAAAAGAGATCAGAACACATTGTGAGCTGTCTTCAATCAGTGCTTGTTCAGATAACTATCTCAGTTAATACAGGTACATCTGCCAAAGACCACTGGAGCTAGCAACAGAATTCAGACCCCTGTGGCTTCAGGCTTATATTTGGAAATGGGAAATTTAGTCTTTACAATCAGTTGTTTTTCCTTTCAACTTCTGTTGAATTCAGGATGATTTATGATTATCTGACAGAAATATTTTAGAGCAATTCTAAGAAGAAAAACTAAGACGTGACTAATGTCTCAGCATGTGCTTAATTTAGCATATGGTTTATATTTCCTTTGGGTTTCTTTATTAGCTTGTGAAGGAAGATGCTGGTAATTCAGTGGATACACATTTCAGGAGGTTTAAATTCAGTCTTTTTTGAAGTCAAAGTACAGAAGAGTTCATTTAGTAATGTTTTCCCAAATAGCTGGTAAGACTGCTTTGTTTTTTTTTTCTTCAAGTCAGTGAAAACTGAGATAGGCTGTGGTGTGAGCCAAACTATAAAACATGTATGGACGTTTATTGATAGCAGTCCCTGTGTTCTATTCAGTCACAAAGATAATGGAAGTGCTTCACAATATAACCTGAAGATTTTTTTTTCTGACCCTTTGCCATTTAGGAATTGCCCAGCCTCTGCGGTAGATGTTCATTTATCTTTCCCATTCCTCTGTAGGTTTTATATTACTTTTCTTTTTTTGCTATATAACATAGTACCCTTTATGTGTATAATGGAGATTTTTGACAGTTTCATATATATTGAAATCTTTCTGTGGGGAAATGATTTAGTATAATGGGTTTTATGTTGTTAGGATAAAAATCGAGCATATACTTTTGCTCTGCTTTGTAACTAGCCCCATGAAAAGAATTTCCCCCAAAATGTCAAAAACTCATTTTGGAAGTTCTATATTTTCTTGCTTCTTTAATTTTGAACACAAATTTTTCACTGTAAGAGGGAACTAAAGAATTCTATTACTTCCAGCATCTTTTTAGAGGTTGACATTTAACTTTCTCTGAAGGAGTTGTGTAAAGTTCCAGTTAGGAACAGCAAATAGAAGAAGGAAACTTCAAGGTGGTTGAATGTGTTGTTACCCAAGGCTGTGCTGTGGAGGGCTATTGTTGTTATGAGCTTTTTGTTCATTGGGAACGTGACAATCATTGTGCTATGTCTGTGTGGGTTCGGGCTGACCTTGCTGCAAACACACATAGATGTAAGTTGTTTGTTTTGGTTGTTTTTTTTTGTACCCCCTTCCAAATTCTTCCACTCTTTGCTCTTGCATTGCACTCCATTGCGTGCCATGAAAAAAGGATCCAGAAGGAAAAGTAAGACTCCTCCAGAGTTTGTCCAGGATAGTGCAAAATGGGGAAAAAGAGCTGGATTTTGTCACAATGCTTTTATCACTTACTGCGCTCTAAGTCTGCCAGAGATCTAAACTGTCTGACTGATCTTGCTGGTTATGTGTTGCTAGAATAAATGAAAATTCTTGTTGTGCTTCACATACCAACCCTTGGAAAGATCAGGAAAAATACAAGCTATTTCAGCAAGGAAGTGGCATGGTAAATTGAATGAAAAGTCAGAATTTTTCCTTTTTTTCCTTTTTTCCACTGGTCGTCATGGAGGGAAGCTGTGTGAATTGAATTGGCCAGTAAAACAAATTTTTAGTTTGCCTGCTTTTTACTATCTGCCTCCACAAATGTAGCTGTTAATTCCATGCTTGAGGCCCTTTAGTTTCCTTTTAGCAATAACAAATGGTATTTTCAGTATTTGTTGGTACTTTTACCACACAGCTGCTTTATTTCTGATAGAGAAATTTTGGAAGTCTATTTAGTTCTTTCCAGGCACCTTCTGCTGAGAAGTAGCTGAAATGTGTATTACTATTGGGAAGCAGTAAGGATGCATTACAGTAGGATCTGTGCATAACTGAGGATCAGTGAAGGGACAGGACCCTGAGGAACACTAGGACACAGTTATGCCTTCTTGACCTGATGGAGAGCATTAATTCTGTCCTTGTGCTTGACTATGTGCTAATAGCATGAAAACTGAAGCATATTCTTAACAGCAGCATGATACAAATGCTGCAGTGAGGTAAACTTGGAACAGAAACAAATGGAATGAAAGGTGGTGTTCAGGTCTGCTGAAGCTTTTGAAATATGTATATAGCACTCAAGTAGCTGTTTGCAGGAATATATGTTGTTGGGTGTTTAAAAGGACATGCTTCCCACCCGCCCCATGTACCAGCACTGGCTCTGCAGCCACGCACTGGGAGTAGTGTCCCCCTGCCAGACAGGGACTGATGGAATGCTGCACAGCGGTGATTCAGAAGAGGGACAGAAGCTCTTGGCATTGCAGTCCACACCTATAAGCATCATTGTGTAACAGAGGTGTGTTTAAAACTAGGTCATCTCCTTCCATCTGACTTAATCTTCTTTGTCTTCTAAACTGTGCTCAGTCACTTGTCACTGCATGACAGAGCGTAGTTATTACATGGTAGGTGGCTTTAACTTGGGGAAAGAACTAGATCCATTTGAGAGGTGAATTCTTCTTTATAAATCACAGCCTTAAGAACTGATAGCAACATTCCTCAGTGGAGTGATGAGTTGTGGAAACAGAAATAAAGAATCCTGGATCGTGGCACACAGATTAATCAGTGGTGTTGTGAACACTGTGGACATCTTGAAGCACACCTTAACACCAACCCCCCCAAAGCTTCTCCTTCCCCAAACAAAAAAGCCATAGCATGAACAATGTGAATGATGATAAAATATGGTATAAAGTTACTTTTGGCTGCTGAGGTGCCCTATATGTTTTATTTATGTTAGTGCTTTGTAGGTAACAATGTAGATGTGCCAGAAAATATTTCTAAGGGATGCCATGTTACCTTTGGGTTTGTATTTTTCTTGTTGAAGTTTATGTAGCTGAATATCCCAGTATTGCCAGTGCTTAAACAGAAACTTGATTCTGTATGGAAATCTAGTTACATGCCCATCTATCTGCAGTACCGGCCCTTCAGTACCTGTCAGCTTTTCATGCACTGACTCTCCTTTCAGTGCTTCATGGAGTAAGGTATCCTGTGGTGAGTTTTAACCTCTTTGTGCTCTGGCTCCTAGTTATTGGAAGTAAAAAGGAAAAGAGATTTTGCTAATTGAGATAAAAAGAGGTAAGGATAGCATGAGAGAATGGAGAAAAACAAAAAAAAAAGGCATTTCAGGCAGTAGAAATTCTGTACGTGGTCAGACTCATCACTGTAAAAAAAAAAAAAAGATTTCTGTAAAATATTAAGTATTTTGTGATCAGGTTTAGAACTGGGCAGGATAAGATAATGTGATAAAGGAAAAAATGGAAAATCAGCCATTGGAAGTATGAAGGAGAACTATCAAATATTAATTCACTGATGGTCTGAAGTGTGAATCTAGTCTTATTTTCTGTCAACAGACCAAAAGTGGTTTTGATGCTGGTTATTTTGGTATTGATAAAGGAACAAGCTTAATGGAAAGATGGAGATCTCTCTCCTTTCTCGTTTTTTTTTTTTTTTCCCCTCCTGAAATACTGATATATCAATACCAGTAAAAAAAAAACCTACACTTCTGTATTTTCCCTGGGTTCCTTTGTGTACTACAACCTAAGAAGTAGTTACTTGCCCTGTGTGGTATTATAGTAAATTGTGGTGCTATGCAAACATTTAAATCTTGAATTTTGTTGCCATACATTAACAACCTAGAGATTATACAGTGAGAAAAACAGTAAGTGGTCTTGGGTCTGGAGGTACTCCTGAGGAATGCCATGCTGGTTGTTTCTGCTAAGGAGGTTGGCTGAAGGTGGGGTGTACACCTTGTCAGTGATGAGGATTTAGGATTCTGCTTGTAAGAGTCAATCTACATCAGAGAATCTGATCTAAAACTTGTCAGACTTGTTTGTAATGGCAAAAGAATTCTATTTCATGTTGTTGATTTTTCATTACTTCTGTGTCACAGGAATAGTTCACTTCAAGTCTTCTATGTTACTGAGCCAAATTAAATCAGCTGAGTTGCAATATGATGTAGTATTCACTCTCTGTTTGTTACATGGACCCAAACTGCTGTTGTCTTTTATCTTTTGAAGGAGCTTAAAGTGAAAAAATAACTGAATGTGCTTTCTGATAATGACAGAGCAGAAATTCATGTTGCACGACAACAGAAAGCAATCACAGGAAAGAGCAAATTCTCACCACCCAAAGAAACTGGAATAAAAAAAAAAAAAGGAAATGTTTTCAGTAAAGGGAGAATCATACAGAATCACAGAATTGTAGGGGTTGGAAGGGACCTTGGGTGATGATCTAGTCCAACCTCGTGACAAAGCAGGTTTCCTAGAGCTGGTTGCTCAGGAAAGCATCCAGGTAGGTTCTAAATATCTCCAGAGATGGGGACTCCACAATCTCTCTGGGCAGTGTGTTTCCACTAAAGAGGATTGGTGCGTGAAGTGGGTTGAAGGGCATGGGTTTGTTATGTAAGCAGCTGCTACACATGGAATACTAAATACTATATTTGTCAGGCTAAGGTACAATGGGCTGAACTTGTGATGTTATTTAACTGTTTTCAGTTAGAAAATGAGCAAAATGCCTAACTTCATTGGTAAACTTCAATAATGGTAACAGTATCTTGGAAAGCTGTATGAGCTCTTTTGGATTTTTAGGAGCATGTCAGATGAGCACCTGGTGTTGTAGACTTATTTGCTCCTGTATTAGTGATGGAGTCTCAAGAAGTCATTTGGAGTCCACGTTCCTGTGATTTAGATTGCTTGCAATTCAAAGAGTGGAAAATTATGAGTAATGTGAAACACATCTGATTTTTGGAGAGGCTACGATTTTTATGCTCTCCTTCTCTTCCATTTTTTCAGAGCCCATGGCTGCTTCTAAAGAGAGTTCTACTAAATCTGTAGAAGAAATTAAACTACATTAGGGCCAAAGTTGATGATGTTCTGTTTACTCTCTCCTTAATCCCTTAGTGTTCTTAGATGTGAGAGAACTCCTTAAATTGGCAGAAGTTTTTAGTATCTTGAGCCTCATCTCTTCTCCCTCCAAACTGATGAAGGAAAAAAAAGACAACCTTATACAGGTTCCACACCGAAACAAAATTTATCATGGTTTGACTGACAGGTATATGCCAAGAATGTCTTTTTATTCTTTTCATTCAGAAATTGTTTACTGTTCAGTAACTAACTGTGAAAAGTCATGAAAATATTGTTTTCTGATTCAAAAATTGGGCACTCTGGCCCAGTTGTGCCCTGAAGGCTAGTAGAAACATGAATTCTAAGGCGGTATCTGTGGCTTTCATGACAAGATACTTTTAGACTTAATGTCAAGGTATTAAAAGTTCCACACATTGGACTTATCTGAGAAAAATACATATATATATGTGTTTGTGTATACATATATATAATAAGTCCACCTTTATTCTCATGACTTTTGTCTAAAATTTGTCCTTCTAGCCTTTAGAAGAACATTATCCCACTTACCTGAAAAAAACAGAACCTGTCTTATGAGATTTTCATGCATAACTTGAAGTAATTTACATAGAAATGTCAAGGTAAAGCTTGCAATTGTTTTACCTTGGGGGCTCACATATGGTAAACAAGATACAATAGGAGTTGGGTAGTAAAATATGAATGTTTGTGAGCTCAAATAAGGATTTTTCTATCTCACTAGTAAAAGTAAAAAGCCTTGTTTAAATTAATAATTTTATGAGTTGTTATTTGGTGTGAAATAGAAGCTGTGTTGAGAATTGAAGATAATGTTTGTGATCTATTGTAAAGCAAATTAATATGAACAATCTGTTTATTTTTCCATATAATTAAGCAATAGTGATCAAAGTTCAATAGTTTTCTTGGAGATTAAATATAGCTATGGAAGTAAACAGCATGAGGTGAAAGCAAGGACTGTTAGCCATAAAAGACTGTTAAGAATCTTGAAAACACACTAGATTGAGTCCTTCAATTTTTCTCGTGATTATTTTGTATACTGCTTTTTCTTTGATTATTATTTTTTTAGAAGACAAATTTATATTCGTGTATGCTAAATAGTCTTCAAGATAGGACATTTTGATAATACACAGCAAAATAAATATTAAGGTTCAGGTTCCGGCTGTGGTCAGCCTTTGAGAACAACTATAATGACTGTTTCTGTCTCTGCCACCTGAAGCCTCTGCTTCTCATTCTTTCCACCATATGGATTTCAACATTCACTTGTGATGCTTAATCATGCTGGTTTTGCTCATGAAATTAGTTCTACTAGGTGATTAAAGGAAATCTACCATGTGGTGTTTGCTAGTCTCATACATTGCCTTCTGAGTGCCTGGTAAAAGAAACACACCAGCCCTTTCACTCTGCTTATGCACAGTGGGTGAGATGTTTCTGACATAATTAATTTTCTTTTTGAGTATTGACCTTAGACAGTTAATAATTCTTTCAGCTCAAACAATGGACAGCAAATATGTCTCAGCAGAAGCGGGTCACTTGAGTCTTTGCTTCAAGGGAGCTGCAATAGGATTTAGTAGATCTTCTTAAGACTCTGAGTTGAATTTGGCACTCACTGCGGTCTGAATTGCTATTGAGTTTTTCAATCCAAAACCAAGATGAAAGCTCTTATTTCTCTCTCACTTTTTTTTTCTTACAATAGCACAATCAGAACTGATTTAGTTGAAACCAATGAAATTACGTCTCAGAGAAAGGTGACTCAAATCTGAACCACTGATGATTCATATCTCCTTTATTCTACACTTTACCATGGGAATACTTGTTTGATTACGCATGCTGTAGGAGAAAATTTTTATGAAGACTTTTGAAATGGTGGAAATAATTGAGACTTTGAAAATGCTTTCATAATATTTTACTGAAGTTTTAGCTGTGAGAAGTAGACAGACATCCTTTGCTCCTTAAGTTGTTGTTTAGGTAGTAAGTGGACACACTTGGCAGCACTTGCACTAACATTACTTTTAGATATACTCATAGCTAGAAATACTTCTAATAACCCAAGAATAGCCAGAAAAGAGCAACTAGATGGCTCTAGTACAAAAATGTAGAAGTATCGCTAGAATTAAAAGATGTGCTTTTTTGCCTAAAAATGCTGAACTTGTATATATCCTGCTTATTTCTGGTGTGAGCAGACAAAGATTTGTTTCTAAATGTTTGAGAAATTACAGAAAAGCCTGTTGATCCACTTTGCTTCTTTAAAACTATGATTTGGCTAGAAGGCCAGAATAAATCATTAAAGTCATGTCTAACAGTGCCCTCCATAACAAGCAGTCAAGCACTCTGCAAAGCCAGATGGGTGGATTGGAGAGTTTTTTTTTCTCCTTGAATAACTGTTTCATTGTAATTTCTATTTCTGTATATTCTGGTTGGAGATTGAGACAATGGAAACAGTCTGTAATTTTTTCATTGAAAACCAGCCAACAAGCATAAACTTCTATTATCTTGATAAATTTTAACTTTTTCTGACCTCTTATGTGTTAGTGGAACAGAATGCAGGTTTTGAAAAGATAGTGCAGACGGTATTTTCCTGCAATTGATTGCATAGTACACTGTGGAACCCTGCAAATGTTTATACATACGAGTAGTTCTAACTGAAAATGCTGGAAGCCTTGGAACAAAGGCCAGTCTTCTCTTAGGTATAAGTATGGATTTCAAGTTTGATGGATAATCACTTACCACAAAAAACACAGCAAATAAAGTTACATTTCTTCGTTGTTTTGCACATAGTGTTGGTCATTTGGTCCTGATAATGCACCTTTTGAGATGTAATTTAAGTTCCTTGTGGATTTGAATGCAGCATACAGGAATGCCAAGAGTTTTAACAAGTGCCTGCTGGAGCCATCTAGAATCACAGAAGTAATCGGGAGTGTTCATAACCCATTTGTAAAAGCTTGCATGCTTCCACCCTGCACTTTTCTTAACAGGAGTGAAAAAACTGAGCCAAATTGGAGATTACTTTGTTGTGCTGGTAGGGCAGAAAGAAAAAAACTCGGGAAAGTCCACACGAGTCCTGAGTCGGGTGCCTTATTAGTGTAATCTGCAGGGCAAACTTGATACCATCTGTCTCCCCGTTTAGTGTGGTACAGCTTGCTGCTTTATCTGCTGTGGGCATTGCTGGTGTCAGAGGAGCAAGGACAATTGTTTGTAGTAACGTAAACTTCAGTCTCGCATCAATGTTAAACTCCATTGGGGCACGTTTTCCAGCAGAGCGAGACTTAATGGGGGAGTGGGGCAGAAAGATAAATCTGCATTACAGATATTTTACATTCTGCTGCCCTGCTCCATGGTATTAGGGTGCCTAACAAGCGCTGTAAGCATTGCACAAATTGCAGTGCTATAAAACAGCAGGATTTGAGGGGCAGAAGGAGAATCTTCCTTCTCTAGTGTGTAATAGCACTAAATTCAGAGTTCTCTGACAAGTAAATCTGCTACCCCTACACTTTTTTTCCTTCATCTTAACTGCATTGCTACTTTAGTCCCACCTGATGTGGTGGCTGTACTTGTTACACAGAAAGGCTGCAGTTTTTAAGCTGTTCATTCTGGGCTACCCACATAAATTTTACATGTAACATTGCTCAGAAAAGACAAAGGTTCCTAATAAAAGAGAACATGCAGACATCTCTGTTCTGTTTGCTAGTCACTGAATTCAACCAAGCAATAAAAAGTGAAGGTTAATGCAACTGCTTTCCAGTGTAATGCATGTACAGAAATTCCAGCTGTCTGCCTACAGCATCCCATGTGATGTGGAGGCAAAATGAGCAGAAAGAATCAGAGTGGTGTTGCTATCAGTTCTAATACACATAGCTGCTCCCAGGTCCTGCCTTCTTACTGTTGAGGTGGTCAAGATACAAGTTTCCTGTGAGCACTGCCAAGACTGCAGTGACTATCCTGTAAAGTGAGATAAAATCTGCTTTTGTGCTTTATAAGCAAGCTGTAGAAGAGGAGAACTGATGTAGCTGTGTGTTACTAGGTGAAAAATTTGAAGGTTTTTCAGTGAACAGTCTTCCTTCTGATCCTGAGAGATCTGATTTTCAAATCCCTAGATTGGCTCTATTTTAAATATGGTTAATTAGACCACTGTATCACTCTCAGGGACAACTGCTAGGTCCAAAGCAACTTTGCATTTTTCTTTCGCTATAGCTTTCTGCAGGAACAGCTCCAGAAAATCTTATGCCACAGAAATACTTATCTTTACTTCCCTTCACCAAAACTGTCATCTCTCAGCTCTTTGTGGAGTCAAATCAGAGATTCCTGCTCCTTTTGTCAAGCACCATAACTTGTTCCCTTCTAGACTCTTCTCAGCTTAGCGGGAGAGCAATGCAGGTGTCTCTGAACTGTATTTTGCAGTTGTTGCACAGTGAGGCGAGAGAAGAAAATGGTATTTGGCTGTCAGAAAATTGGACTGTCTGCAGCTCATTGTTGAGAATGAATGGGTTATCTGTGAAATCTGTGATTTAAATACAGTTGAGATACTGTCTTGACTGCTGTGGTATCCATGCTGATATGTGATGGTGAGAGATTTGTAATATACCACTGCTCACTTAGACATTTACTATATTGGGAAATGCAGAGGCAAATGTGCTTTGTTCCTCATTTGTTATGTTGCTATGAAATATACAGGTCAATTTATCCAGCTACTGCAAACAGAATCATTGCCTCTCACTGAATCTTGCAGAATTCTTTTCTAACCATTAAGTTTTATTGCAACAGCTTCCGCACTGGGAACTTAATGCAAGTTATTATGTAGTTCTGCTTTTCAGTGTTTAAAAAAAAAGCAGTGGCTAATCCTTGTTTCGTTTCTTGGAGTAAGTGAAATGAATGTTATATAACGGTATTTTGAAACAAAACCTCTTTAAATCAGGCAGCTGTGATTAGAATGACTGGTGTGTAGGTCTAGGCTACTGGAAATCTGTGCTGTTATTTCAACACCTGTAAAAGTTATAGAAACACATGCTAAACTACAGAAATACCAAAGCACGACCAGCATGTCTGCACCAAGTGAGGCAATTGCCCTTCATTTGTTCCCCCTATATTTTTTATATCGAAACAGAAATTTGACCAGTTATAATAGCTCTCATAATTCCCTGTAATTAACTGCTCGTACAAAACTGCTATAGGGATGCTGTCAAATTCTAGATTGGGGTCATACTGCATGGACTGTAGGTAGAAGGACTGTTTGGAAATCACTACTTTAGTTTTCACTCGATGAGTTTTCTCATGAGAAATCTCTTGAGGGGAGATTTGAAAATATTTGAATTACTTTTCTGAATGAGTAATGCAATAGATCTTTTCAAAAGCCTCGTTAACTTTAAGCAAATGTTTGAAAGTTCTGTAGATCAATGTTATAGAAGATTTTTTTTTTGGTATGAGTTAGAAAATTAGGATGCTACTTTGGGTAATTGTACAAATTTGAAAATTAAGGCTTTTGTATTCATCTATTTATCTTTTTTTTTTGCCAGATGTGTGCAGGTTCTAGGTCCTGTTGCTATTAAATCAATGATGACAGTAAAACTTCTGGATTTAATTAGGTCAAGGCTAGCATCCTGTCTAGGATTGCCTGCCTGCCAGACTTGAGGAAAAAATCCATTTAGATCATTTGCTTCTTTGTATTGCGCAAATACTAACAAAAACTCTAATTTAGCCATAGTAGTGTTTTTTGAAATTCGTTTTATTTTTACAAGTGATTATATTAGAAGGAAATCCAGCAGTCATCTTCTACATTTCTACACAAATTGACATCTTTGAGTCATCCAGGTATTTCAGTAATCTGCTTAAGGGCTCCCTTGTCAACATTTGACTACAGCTTCCCTAGCTGAAAACTGAACAACTTGAAAAGGAAGAAGGCAGTTGCTGGAAACAAAACCTGCCATTTGTGAGCGTTTGGTTCAGGAGGCTCAGGAGCGGCTGCTGCTGATGGCCTGCTCACAGCAGGTGGGATACAGCCTGGGAAGGGAGAGGAGGATACCCAGTGTCACTGTGCTGGATGCTTGTGTCTGCTGTCATGAGCTGGGATTTGCATTATCTAATTATTGCAGATTGCTATAGAGTGCTGCTCTGCTTTGTTGCCTGGAACAATACTTCAAGCTCAATATTATCTGTGACTCTTTGCAGAAATGAAATGTGACTTCGGAATGTTACTTTAAATACTAATATTTGTGTTTAGAAGGTGCCCTTCCATCCCTCTTGACATCTTTTCCCTCAGAATTGAAATACAACATTGCTGTATTTCATCACTTGTTAGTTAACAGTTGCATATTTGTAAGTGACCTTTACGCTACAGGGAAGGTCATAAGCTGAATTTGTTGTATAATTCATTTCTAGAAACTCAAAGAAACAAGGTCAGCTCTTGGAGAGAATGCCATGGCAATCAACACTTTATCCATGGAGGAATATTAATCAGATTTATGTCTGTATTGAGGGGGAGAGGGTGGGGGAATAGAGGGAATGTTGCAGGCAAGTTGAAAGGGATTTTACCAGAGGTCCTGCACAGCAGAGTCCCTGCCTTGGGCATAAACGGCCTCGATAAAAAACAGTGAGGTAGAGGTGAGTTCTTCTCCCTTGCTGTGCCAGATGTGCCCAGTGTGTCACCTTCAGGGGTATTAAAAAGTGCTGATGTAGTCAGCACTAGTGGCTGGAGAAGCAGCCAAGCTTTTCTCTGTTGGAGCAAGGTGTTTACTTCTTGAGTCTGCTGTGCATCTGTGGCCCCCGGGCTGCTAACACACTTGAAGAAATAGTTGCATCATGAGATATTTGTACAAGAGCAGATGGCAAGGGGAAGGAGAGCTTTGTGAAGGCCTTGAAAGTGAAAATAAGTAGCACAAGTTTGTGCTAGAGAAGTGGGAGTAGAGGAAAAATGTGAGGCAGTGAAGGTGAGAAAAAATCTTTACATGTATCAAAAGAGGAGGATGTCTTCAATACACAGATGAATATTGAATGAGTGTGGCATTTGGCTATGTGATCTTGCAGGTTGTTATTTAAAGATTCTGCACAAGAAGGATTTGTAATGTTTAGATGTAGTCTGAGTGCGAAGATGAAGAATGATCAATTTCTGCTGCAATTTCTCAGAGCTCTATTCAAAACCTCTTCAAATAACACCCTACAGAGTTGTTCTGGTGTGGCTTTTGCTGACAGGTGAATAACAGTTTGCTGCTGCTGTGCCCAGTTCTTTTGACAGTGTCATTAGAATCAAAGAATGGTTTGGGTTGGAAGAGACCTTTAAGATCATCCACTTCCAGCCTTTCTCCTGTGGGTGGGTTGGCAACCACGAGCCCGGGGACACATCCTGCCTGGTCTTGAGTGCCTCCAGGGATGGGGTACCTACAGCTCCTCTGGGCAGCCTATGTGAGTCCCTCACCACCCCCTGAGTAAAGAATTCCTTCCTATTTAATTTAAACCTATCCTGTTTTAGTCCAAAGCTTTTCTCCCTTGTCCTATCATTCTGTGCCCTTATAAAAAGTCACTCTAGCTTTTTCAATAGGCCCCCTTTAGGTACAGGAAAGTTGCAGTAGGTCTCCCCAGAGCCGTCTCCTCTCTATGCTTAACCAGCCCAACCCGCAGCCTGTCTTTGTAGGAAAGGTTCTCCAGCCTTCTGAGCATTCTCACATGTTCCTCTGGGGATATCCTAACTGGTTCAACTGAGGGTCCCAGGCCTGGATGCAATGCTGCCAGTGGGCTGTCACGATAGCAGAGCAATGTCACTGAGTGTTAAGCAGTAACACATTTTAGCATAGGTTCTCCTCAAGCAAGTACTGCATTTGCTAATCTTGTTTCTTGCTTAACAGCAGCTGGCTGTTAAGCCAGTAAAGCCAAAATGGCCTTTGGCTTCTTGAATGCAGGAGGAGATTGCACTTGTAACTCTTTGCTTTATTAGCAAAATTAAACTCCTTCCCTGCCTACCTGATTGTACTTACAGTAAAGTTTGCTAGGCTTGTTTTTCAGCAGTTAGAGTATGCTTGTGTCAAAATGAAATGTTCTCTGAAATAAACTTTATTCCTCAGGCTTTTTTTTTTTTTTTTAATTTTTATTTTTTAATTCTGATTCGATTCCTCTCCCAAATTTTGACTGTGATTCACACAAACAAATTTTTGATGGCTGAAATGATAAATAGGAGATAATTATCCTGATGTATTCAGTCTTAGGTAATGCCATGCATCGATGTCAACTGTTGATAGTAATTCAGAGGTCAGAGACAAGCAACTCCCAGCTTTTCATTAAATGGGATGGTTACAGATAAGCTATGGTTCTGAAGTTGGTATCAGCATCTGCTATTCTTCCAACTTGAATGTTTTTCCTTTTTTTCTTGTGAAGTGTGGGAGCATGTAAATAGTGATCTTTCCTTGAACTTCTCTCTTCTTTAGCTGAGAATTTTCTTGTGTTTGCCTTGTTTTCAAGGACATATGCTTTCAAAATCTTTTACTTCAAAATGTTTTACTCAGTGAACTAAATGTGAGCTGGAAAAGTTGTTATAAGTTCACCAAGGTGTGAATTTAGTTATCTTTGGTCACGAACCTTGTTTGAATATTTCTCATCAGCTCAAACTAAGAATGTTGAATCTAGCTTAAGGAAGCAGCCTCTTAAATAGAAATCTTTCTTAATAATCAGTAGGCAGAACCATGACATGCAGGAGATGAAATGAGACCTCTGGTCTCTTGTATTGAAAGATTCAATCAATTCTGTAATTTTTTTTTTTTCTTTTTACTGCACAGGCCAGATTTGTCATTTTCTCAGTTATCCCTCCTTTCAACGGCTTTTTTTTTTCTGTTTTCCATTTTTTTCTGTCTATATGTCACAGCTCCAGAGACTATGAGACCAAATGAGGCATTGAGGCAAATACTGATGTACATCTAGAAGTGCAGGATGCAGCTCTGAAGCTTTTTACACCTTTTTGCTTGGATAACTCTTCAATTAATTTTCTAAAAGTTATTTAACTCTAGATGTAATGTAGAAGTATTACAGCATGAAGTCATTAGTCATAAGGCAAAATCCTGGCATCGTTCTCATGTCCCAGATGTTCAAACTCTTCCTTGCTTAGAGAGTTGAAATCTCTACTGATGCTATTGAAAACTGTCTGGGATTTGTGCAAAAAAAGGGTAACGTGCCATTTCACTTTCCCTTGAAAGCACTCAAGAAAACTGAGACCCCTCGTGTGGTGCTGATCTCTGCTTTCTTAAAAGATTTGGTACTGTTTGCTCTCTAGAATGCTGCCAAGGTGTATTTTAGGACAAAAATGTGTATATATGTGTCTTAAAGTCATCTCTGAGTGTTGCAAATGTCACCCTGACCATAATGATATGGTGGAACAGTGTATTTTTCAGGAACTGTTAGCCCATATCAAGGAGGAGGTGGCTCAGATGAATGCCAGAATTTCATACAAGAACCTGCACTGCTTAAATGCTTGACTGCAGTGCCAAGCTGAGTGCTGAGAAATGCGTGCACATTTCCTATGGTTTGTGCTAGAATTTTCCTAAGCTGCCTTGAACCCAGAAACTCTATCATTTATAGTTTTATTTAATTTCTTTCACTGTGTGGATCTTAGAGAAGTGTTTATGTCACTTAAGTCTATAAACCCACTTGTGATTTGCAAGTGCTTTGATTTTCCACTGCAGGCCAGTTTCTAATGGAGATGAACACACTGTGTGTTAAGATGGGTACGTATTTTTTAGAGAATATATATGGAGAACTGCACAGATAAATCAGTACATTTGTATGTTGGGGTTATAAGTGTATTACACCTATTTGTGCTGAAGTTATTGCTGTATATTCCTGCTGAAAGATGTCTAGCTAGGAAGATAGTAGATCTCAATGGTCTGGTTCTGTTGCCTAATAGTATGGAATTGCTTTAAAGATGATTGAGACTGTCAGAACCATATAAGAGAAATGTAAAAAGATTTAAGGTTTCTTAAGAGTTAGTTTACAATACATTTTTCATAATAATGCCATCTTGACCCCTTTCTCCTTGCACTAATTTAGTCTGTGCCCAGGGAAGTGCAGCGTTTCTGAAATACAATCTTCAGTTGCTTGAAAAAAAAGCAAACAAAAAACCCGGATGGTGATCCAAAAAACCCAATCCAGGCTGAAAGTGTAAGATCACTTTTATGATGTTTCTAATTAAAAAACAACATACGAGAGAGGGGATTGAGAAACATGAAGAGTGCATGTTGAACACTGAGTTCTTATCTGAAGTTGATACTCTTTTGGGATATTGGTCTCTGTCAGGGTTATTTTGTTTGTTTTGTTTGTTATTTGTTGAAGTCAAAAGTCCAACAGGGATTCTTGTCTTCCAGTATTTGGCTTAAAGGTAAGATAAGCGATTAAAACTAGATGCTAATCTTTCCTTAAATAGTTGCTGTGCACTTATTTTTCCAGTAGCAGCAAAATAAAATCTGAGGAAGAGGGATGAGTTATATACAGCATGGTGATATTTTTAAGCCACCACTGTACTCTGTCTTTAGTTAGTTTTGCCCAGAATTCCATTGCTGAGATGAGAATTATACAAGTGTTTTGCATATGTTACCTTTGCAGCTTGGCCCTGGCCTCATAGTTCAGTGAAATTTTTAAATTAGTAATACATTTTCAGATTCTTGTTTTTCCTACTGCAATCAAAATTTCTTGTAAGTGCATTACAGAAACTGTGCAATATCTGGTTTTGTGCTTCTTTTTTAGAAATTCAAGGGTGTAATGCTCCAGTCAGATGCTATGTGAGATTTTTCAAAATCGTGCAGCTTCTGTCTGAAAACAGTTCTGTAACTTCCTTTAGCAATCACTTGTTTCTTTAATGCTTATTCCCTGTCTAAAATATGCCCTATTAGCTGTCATTTATATTTGGAAATTACCATACATAAGTGGAGTTAGTAGGATGTGTAGGATGAGAGTGGATGAATACAGACTGCAAATATCAGATAATTTGTAATTACACATGATACAGAGATTATTGGAGGATTTCTGAAATCATGCTAGGTTGGAGGCCTTTATTTTTCATCATTTTGTAACTCTATAAATATCTAGAATAAATAACTCCTGATGCAAGGCCAATTGCAGTAGTGTTTCAGACTTTGATCTCATTCTGGACTGTATTTTAGGAGCATGAAGGAAAAAAAAGCAGTGTGCCTTTGACTTTGATGGAGCATGAGTTCAATCCTTGCTACAGGGAGCAGCTTTATGATTGAGCCTAGTGAATTATCCTTAATAACTAGGGTCTCTGATTTTTAGTCTGTGACATTTGGTTCTCTGAAAATATCAGGGCTGTGCAATAGAAAACTAAGCTTTATTTTTTAATTCTGATTCCTTCAAATGTGATGATGCATCATTTGGGAGTGTTTATGGGGTATAATTTAATAATAGTCTTTCCACCTTTGGATTAAACAATAGGTAAATTAAAATGAAAATCTCAAGGTACAGTTGTCTTCACTGTAACTAACTGAAACATTTGGACAGTATTTACAAATCTTTATTTTATTTACATGATGGTAGTGGCATCTAGAGATTTGTTAATCAATTTCAGTTCTATGTTGTTCATATACTGAGAGTAATGCAATTATTAGTAATATATTTGCTCATGCTCTGCTTTTCCAGTTTCCTAACTTAATCTCCACAAAAACCTGCCAGTTGTTCTCTCAATACTTATCACACATTCTCTTTATTTTGGCCTTTTTACTAGTTACAGAGGTACCTGTATTAGCACAGGTAAAACCAGGACATGACAAATGGGACGCCACATCTCTCAGACCCCTAGTGCAGCAAAAATAGAATTGCACTCTTGTACAGTGCATGATTTCTCCTAAGTGAAAAGTGGCCAGATGTCCCTGCAAAAGAACTAGTCAGGGGTTCACAGGTATCGCTATGTTAAAAAAAAATTGAGCCTGCAATTAATGCTGATCATCAAAACTTGAATTTCACCACATCTGTTGCTTCTTTATGCATACGTGGGGTCACAGGCTTATGACTTTAAGATGGGAAGAGATGAGAAGGTACAAATGCAGCCTGAAATAATGTAATCTTCTTGGCCATATTTCTTCATTTCTTGTTCTTTTCACATATGTGCTGTTTTGGGGAGACTGTGTGTGGGTACCTTCAAGAAGAAAAACTATTTGAGCATTCTGTAGATCTGTATCTCCTGAATTGACGCTTGATCTGGAACTAATGTTTTCTAAATCATTAGTTGTCTTTCTAGGTGAGATACCCATGTATTTCTGTGCACAAGCAGCAGTTATAGAGAGTGACTTGTGTAACTCCTGTTAACATACCTATTCATTACTCCGTAGTGCAAAGTGTAAATGGAAAGTAGCAGGGCTGAAAAGTCTAAAATGATTTTTGCATTGGTTTATGCAGTATGCAGACACATCATCTCTATAATACTGTTGCTGCACTGGCTCTTGTTTAAAAATGCTTCAGTGCTCTCATCTGAATCAGTAATATGAAAGAAATAAAACACAAAATTATCATTTTTTACCATACAGAGACAGGCTGTAAGCTCACTTGCATACCTCATAAAGAAGCATGTGATGAAAAGATGTGGTTCCATTTCAATCTTCCCATCCCTTAATGCAGTCCAACGGTTACTGTTAAAACTATTTTCTTCTTTCTAGACATCGGTTACTTTAATGGCTGTGCCTCTTGCTTCCGGGCAAGAGTGACTTCATGAACTCTGTTTTTAGCTTGTTCTCATGGTTTAAATGTAAAACACTAATGCACAAAATGAACACAATAGTTCTATGAAAAGTTGATCCTACAACTCAATCTTTTTGTTCTCTTTTTTCCCTGCCCTACCCGTATGTGCAGAGGTTGGAGTGCTAACCATAGCGTTTGAAGAAAGAAAAGGAAGAACTTGAGCTGAGATGCTGCATGATTAGTCAGCTGCATGCATTTTTTGCTTTCAGTAATCCCTCTGGACAGTGAGTTTATAGGGGTGTGCTAGTAGCTCTGGGGTTCAAATGCAGTGGGTCTATTCTTTTACTCAAACCCACTGTGAATGGGATGTGTTTTTAAACAAGATTCTGGGAGTTCTCGAACTTTCAGTTGAGACTGAATATGATTAATGCCTCCCTTATTTCTATTTTATTGTCGAGAAAAGTGTTTTATGCTTGAATTTTCTGGCACCAATTCCTGTGGCTTTAAAGAAAAGGTAATAACTCATTCTAGAGCTTATTTAATACTGATGAAACTGTTGGATTTAAAAACTAGTTTCCCATGATCAGGCTGTTCTATGACAGTCTGTTGTAGTGTTGTGCATTGATCTGAAGGACACTGTCTTCTCTTGACTTAAAGTGTTTTGGATTTTCCAGGGGTAATTGTAGGTAAAAAGTTGATTATACACTTTAAAATAATAAACTTCAGGTGGAATCTTCGTTCCTTTGAAATGAATGTGTAGCTTGTCATTAACTTCACTGGGTTATGATTTCTTCATTTTACCCAAGGTTATTTGGCTTAGTCATGTTGTTAAAATGAAAAACAAAGTTTGATGTAATTAAAGTAGCTTGGAGTGCTATAGAGAGATGGCTGCTCCTGTCATAGGGTGATACTAAGTGGATTTTTATTATTTCAAGCTAAGAGAGGAACTTTTTGATGATGTTTGCTAGCAGTGGGCATCTAAGTTCCTGATGAAAAGGTATCTGCAAAAAAGAAAAAAAAAAAAGATAGATATTCTTAGGATGAAAATCAAAGACAAGTGGAAAGGATTATTTCCTTATTTTCTTTTTTTCTCTTAAAACACAAGTAACGTTATGGAGCTTGCTCCCTGTTTGTTTTGACTGGTAATTCTTCTCATCTTCAGTGCTAACTTGTAGAAAAATTGGTATTACTTTGTGCCTTTGTATTATCTAAGGAAACGGACGACGAATTCTGACAAAGTTTTTTTCTTCTCTTTTTATGGATGATTTAAATTCCTTAAAGCACTTTTCTTGAGGCAGCTAATTCAGCTCTTCAATGAAGTTTGGTACCGCCTGTGTACCATGCAATTATGAAAGTGTTCTTCAGTCCTGCCATTTGAATTTGGAAGGAAATCCATTCCCTAAAGGAATAAAAAGGGCAAAATCTGTGGCCAGAGAGTCAGGGTGAATTAGTCACCAGAAGTATCTTTTATTCATGGAATTAATAAATAAGGGAGAACTTTAAAAGACGCGCTGCTGGGTTTTGTCACAAAAATGAAATAAAAGGAATTGAAAACCTGGCTTCCTGACAAAACGTCACTTACAGTTTTAACAATGCATATTTTAAAATCAAATGCAAAAACTCCCTATCAGTTGTGTGCTCTTTCATGTTTGTTTATGCCTTTTGTGGGTATTTTTAGATCTGAAGGCTGTCTTCATGAGAAAATCTACTGGGCGCTGTTCTGCATGTGCTAAGTTTGGCCTGCAGAATCAATTTCATACGAAGCTGGTCTTATGCCATTGTCCTTGGCTTGCTGGAACAGTAAGTTCACAGGTGGGGTGCCTGATGAGTAGCAATTTGGAGAGGAGAGTTCCTTAGTCAGCCCCATTCTCACTCTTTTATTAAATGCTATTTGTGTGGTGAAGTGGCTTGAGTTCTCAAGCCTTCTGGCTTGAGTTGGACTGTCTGAAGCAAATTTTTTCAGCTGCAAACAACTTCTAGTATTGAACATGACAGTTTACTTTTAGTTTGCTCATTTTTTTTCTTTCCTTAAAAAACATCTGTCTAGATGCTGTGTGTTTTGAATCCCTGTGAACTGGCCAAATCTGTTCTGAGAAACAGGTGAGAGGAAGAACAAAAGGATCTTTTCTTTCATCACGGAAGTGTACTTAAACAAAACCTTAAGCCATTAAAATCACTGAAGGCTTTGCTGCAAGAGTACCATCTTGTTGAACTGCTTTTAAAGTAAACTTCTGAAAGCCTATGAAGTGTCATTTTTGGGCTGAGATGCATGGACTCAAGCAGTAACAGGAACACTTGCACTTGCAGCATGGAAGGGAAACAGATTGTCCCAGTTTCCACTTCAGAACTCTGTGATAGGATCAGAGAATCTGGTAGGGTTTACTCTAGTATCCAGGCTGGGTTCGTGTGAGAGTAGTAAATTCTGCTTTCTTACTCCTATCATGTAAAGTTTTTTTTTTTTTTTTCAGACAGAGAAGAATCAGTCTCTAAAATTTGAAAGATTTCTAGGTTCAAAAATTTGTGCCAAAAGGAAGCTCTAACACGTTTCAGTGATACTTCTATCTCTTTTTATTTTTCACTATGCTACAGCGCACAGTTCCAGAATGTTCTTTTTCAAGAAGATACAAACTCTTAGTTTGTTAGCATAGTAGTTTAGAAATGTCATATATGATACATGTGATGATAAATTATTGTTTACTCTGTGCTTCCGATCTTAAAGGTTTAAATGAGAAAAATTAAATTTAAAAATTATGGTTTTATCGACTAGACGATGGCACCAGCGTAGCATATGATGTCCTAACTATATTACTCTGAATCAGTTTCAGTCAAATTCAACAAAATAACCTCTGCAATTGTTTTGTAAATATAGCAGGCAGTGGATCTGCTTTGGTCTGCGCTTGCTAAGCATCTACCCAGGCTCCAGCCTCAAGACATAATAGCTTTATTTTCTTCTTGTATCAGTTTGACCTGATGCAATTATAGTACCTTCAAAAGACTGTCTTCTCTTTTTATGTGAGCAGAACGTGAACTAGACTTAAAATATAATTTAGGATAGATAGAATCCAAATCCAATACAACTGTATAATTAACATATCTTTGTATTTCTGCAGAAAAGACTCTGTTCAGAATGAATTTCTATTATGCTACTTTTATCGCAGCAGAAAGGGTGAAATGCCACTTCTGCTATCTCTTACAGCCACAGAATACACGAGCTGTGTTTTGCTGTCAAAACCTGAATCAGTCTTGCTGTTTGAAAAGGTACTGGTCTGTTGTAATAACAATTTGTGATGAATACCTTGCCTTGGGTAGGTACCACTGACTTGGGTACAGCCTGATCCATGTGGCCAGTGCCTCCAAGCTCAGATCTGCCTTTCAGCTGTGAAGCCTAGATCTGGATTCTTTGAGCTGTTTAGGATTATTCACAACCAGGCTACAGGTGCACTAGTTGACTTGGTTTTGCTGGTACGGAGCAGATTTGGGTAGTGGTAGTGCTGCTATGTGCGCTGGTAATTATTAGCATTTCTTTCCGTTTGCCACAAGTGCAACAGACGAAAAGGCACGAAGATTTGTGTGCCAGTGGTGCCTGTGTCCTTTCCTCTGTGCTATCTTCTCCCAACAGCAGCTCTAGGGAGCTAGTCAGTAGGAGAGAGTCCTGTGGGGGTGAGTTCTGAGCTGGTGGAGTTGCTGACCAATTTGCTAATTTTCCTTCTGCCCTCCCCTATGTAGTGACAGGAAAGTCTTGGATGTGTTTGCACCTTGAAATTTAAGGCTTCTTAAGATGCTGAAGAACAGCAGGTGATGTGATTTGTATCATGATGCATTCTGAAATATGGCTTTTGAGGAAAATATTTATTATGAAGTGTCCTTCATTTCTCTTGTGTCTTACTTGGGATTACAGTCCTTCAGAAAAATAGCTAAATGTATTTTAATGCTGTCAAATATTCACCAGCTACTAACAAAGGCTTTTTTTTTTTTTTTTTTTTCTTAGGCCTGAATTTACTGGAAAGATGTGAAACAGACAGAATTTAAGTGGGCAGGTCTATGCACTGTGTCACAGAGAGAATTTTTGCTCAAATTAAAAATGGAAAAGTATGGATTCTTGATAGCGTGCAATCTGCAACTTAAGCAACACTGGGAGAAATATGGCTGACTCTAAATGCAGAATGACACTGATTTTTGAAAGATACTCTTCTAGTCAGCCTCCTCTGCTAGTGGTTTTCTACAGACCCGTGCCTTTAAGAGTTATGGAGCTCATGATTCCTCCACTTCAAATCACCTTATGCATGTATAATTAAAGTGAAAAATCAGTTTAATAAAGTGAATTTAATGACTGAGTTTAAGCTCGATGTCAGCAGGGAAGAATATTGATTTTTTATCTTCAGATTTGCATATGAGAGTCATTGTCTGAACAGCATAGTTGTCCATTTCCAGACTCTGAAGTCCTAATTTTGCTATTAGAATTTCATACAATAGATTAAGTTTGAGGAAATACTCCTGCTAAAATGAGGAACTTTTAAAACTCAAAGTCCACAAGGAATGTTTCACTGAAAATATTTTTCAAAATTTTTAGTAAGCATATTTATTACTTAAAGAAGCTCCTAACTTTTTAGTTGGTGCATGTCCAGTTTGAGACTTCCCTTTGATCATTTGGCCCTCTATTACTGTGCTGAGCCAAAAAGAAAAAAATTGGTTCATTTTCCTTAGTGGAGTTGCTTTGTGTTTATTTATCATGAAGTTATTAACACCATTACTGATTTTTGGCAGCAGCTGCTAGTATAGTGCATGGAATATGATTGTATCTACTTTGCCTTCCTGGGTTCCAGAGTAAAACAGCTAATTTTCCCAGAATAAGACAAGTTAGGCATAGCATAGAGGAGTTTTATATCCAAATCTGCCACTGCCTGTCCTGCTGGACATGGTGTCTTAATTAGTGTGTGAGGTTTTATCAGCTGCTCTATGAAGCCATTTTCTAAATATAAATCAGAATTTATATTTATAATCAGCTCATGGAGTATTTCCATGGGAATTTTGAATAGAAAAAATCTGTATGAGAACTATAGCTTCAGAAGCTGATTTTTGAAATTTCTCTTTAGTGCAAATGTCTGTTCACTTAAAGCATTGAAGAAAAGCTCAACCATGGCATCATTATCAGTTTCATCTTAGTCTAATAATTATTTAGCACTTCAATAGTGCAATGGCATTAAAAATATTCAGCAACTACAAGTTGAAACAATAGTTCATCTCAATTTATCCAGTAAGAATGTTCTCAGGTTTTAAATCACTCTATCTATTTGGCATTGCAATTGTTCTTGGAAATGCTGCAGTATTATTAGCTAAATGTGGAAGCCTTCATACATATTCAAGTTTGTCATGAAGGAAATACCCCTCCAACTACGAGGAAGAATTGGGTGGTCCTTGGATCCTTAGGAAGGACCTTCCTCAGTATACCATGAAACTGAACACAAATTTTCTTCTGCTGAGCTGACTGCCTCTGCCATTGAGAGCCCCATTTTCAAATCAAAGTAGGGTGGGAGGTGCACGGAACGTGTTTCTGTATCCATGTCACTGCCTTATAGTTCAGGTCTTCGTAGCACAGCACCACTGTTGCTTTCGCAGTGGCCTTTTCAGTAGCAAGGGAAGTGTCATCAAGTGATATCAGCTAAGCTTGTAGAAAGTGCAAAAGCACTTTAACAAAGACAAATACTTTGTATCTGCTGTTCCCTTTTACTCGTGCTCAAACATGCAGTTCAGATTGTTGGTATTTTATGCATCTCACGTTATTATGTATAGGTAGAAGCTTACTCAGTGCATTACCATGATTTATATTCTATCCAAGCAACACAAATGTTTTCTGATGAGATTGGAGACTGAAGCATATTAATACAATTGAAATGTTCCAGATTTGAAAACAGACAGAAAAAATAACCTGTTACAAGGAATAAAGCTAAAGTAGCTAATATCACTGTCTGTAGAAGTGTGGTAAAAAGGCAGGCAGTCTGTGTCCATATTGCCTGGCTCTGTGTGTCTGTCTGTGTTTTTTCAAATGAGCTGTGCAAGATGCACCTCAGCAGAACCTGCTGGCTCTTGGTGATGCAGCAGCTTCAGCTGCTGTGGTTCTAACTGTGACAGGAAGGGGATATTCTGTCAGCAGTCCTTGTCCAGTCAATGGAAAGCAAGAGTAAGGTTTTTAATTCCTTTGGTTGTTAGAAGAGTTTTAGTAGAAAGTGCTGATGAATTCTGAGGCGAGTTACAAGACTATATTTACCAGTTAAGAAAAATGCACAGGGAAAAATTGAGTTTTGCTTAACAGCTTTGTCTACAAACATTTCTTTCCCATACCACACTCCACTGCTGTGCCCTTCCAGTCAGATAAGGACTCTGTCCACCCCAAGTGGTTTAATTATACTTTTAAAATAACAGTAATTAGCTAATCTTCCCTAGCAGGCTGGGAAGAACAAAATTAAGCTTTTTTTCCTCTACATTGTTTATTTCTTCTCTGAGTTTGTTGCATTGTGTACCGTGCCTAGTAAAAAGACTACTGCAGTGCATCAGGGAAACAGATGTATTTCATTTGTGATTTCAGTGATTTCCACATATGAGAGGATCCTTAGAGATATTTCTGCATGAAATGCAGCTGCTCAGGTTGTTGCCTAAAAGAACAAACAAACAGAAATTAAATATGCCACTAAGATGCTCTCATTTTCTGCTGCTTCTTATTGACGTAAGTTTTCCATCTGTCTGCTCAGACCTGAACTTGCACTGTCAGTTACTACAAATCTTTCTCTTCTACCTTCCTGGCCCCCACTGCCAAATGTTTGCAATACTTGCTCTTCCTACATTCGGCTAGATTGCTACAAACTGGCTGTCCGTAAGGAAACCCCAAACCATTGCTCCCTCTTGCATCAGTGTAAAGCTTACTTCCCTGCTCTGCAAACTGGCCAGGTGAGAGATAAAGAACTGAAAAATGGGTTGACAGGACAATTTAATAAGAAAGAAGAAACGGGGAAAAAACAACGACAGCAACCACTATCGCAGTAATAACAAAAAGGATAAACAACGCAAATGATGCACTATGCAGTATTCACCAACCACTGACCAATGCTGAGCCAGTTCCCAAGCAGTGGTCTCCCTTCCCAGCCCACTTCCTCCAGTTTAATTGTTCTGCGTGATGCCCTACCAGTACTGTCTTCCCCTTTGGCCAGTCTGGGACAGCTCTCCTGGCTGTGTCACCTTCCAGCTCCTTGAGCACCTCCAGGTCCTTAGTGGCTGAGCAGAATGAAAAGCTGAAACTGCTCAGCAACTGCTAATGCATCCACGTGTTACCAACATTGTTTTTCTCCCAAGTCTCAAACATAGAACCATACCAGATGCTAGGAGGATTCATTCTACCCCAGTCAAAACCAGGACGCGTGAAAAAGAGATCTTAGACAAGGACTTTGATATGTGTGCAACTATTTTCTGATGTGCTCTCTGGTCAGACTGTGGCTTGTGTGTGCTGGCACAATATGCATCACTGTATATATAAGGGCTGAAGGAGTTGCTTTTTTGCTGCTGTGCCCTGCTAGTATAGACACGGCTGTATTTCTTACTCTGACAAATGTGGGTGCAGTGGTGGAAGGACATAGCAAAGGATCCCTTTATTCCTGTATCTCTGCCTCTCCACTCTTGCATGCTCTGTCAGATTTGCCTGGTGCAGGGGTCACATGCATGCTTACTCTGAAATAGCAGGGCAAATGCTTTTTCAATGCAGCTATCAACTCTTAAGTGTGAATAACTGCTGCCTTTTGAAGTCAGTGCAGTAACCAGAGTTGTAATGCACACGCGCATTGCAGCAAGCACTGTTGCTGAGATTCTGCCAGCTGGGAATGTGTAAAATTTTGGGACTTTGCATCTTCTTTTGATACATCTGGTTGCTGGAGAGAGGATGGCAGCTTGACGTGGTCTTTGGTGTTCTTTTCATTCTTCTGCAGAGGAGTCTCTGGTGGTACAAAAACATCACATTCTGTTTCCTGTGTGGTGTTTGTCGTCTGTCCCTCCTGATGCAGTTAGGAATTTGTTGTGATTTAACCTTGAACCCTCAAACTTTTATCTATTTGAGAGGTACAAACACTTCTAGCTGAAGAATCTGTTGCTTACAATTCATCTGAGAGAGAACTAAAGCAATCCCTCGAGTTGGCTAAGTACTGCATGTAAGTTGGTTAATGCAGATGGGTTTCTCTCAGCAAGGGACAGCAGTGCTCTAGAGGGCAGGCTTGGCCTGTACTAGAAAGAAGCATTTCCAGCTAGAGCTCAAATTCATTCAACCCAAATAACATTTCAACTACTTAGCTTTCTTTCTATTCATAAATCAGACAAATCAATAATTGTTTAAAATGTGAAGGCTTTAATTTGCTGGTATTACAAGAGAGGTAAAGGCAGCATTAAATTAAAGATGCTGCTGTGATGAGGTCATGATGTCTCTGAATTTGCAAGATGTCTTTTTAGTGGTGTGGGCTTTTCTTCCCCATTGGTATTAGGTTTTGTATTGAAAATTCGAGAAAATCAGCATAGAGATCCAGTTATCATAAGATTTCTTCTAGAGCTTGTCATAGATTCTGGCAAGCCAATATCTTAGAAGCATACATTAACTCTTACAAAACCTGCTGTATATAATTTGCTGGGAGGCCTCTGATCCTCTCAGCACGTTGTTTGTCACTGGTCTTGCCTTAATGTGTAACAGAAAAATTCTGAGGTAAAATACATCGTATGGCTGTACACTCACATATTGACATGTGGCTGGGGGAGTAAAAGTACTTGGATTATTGAAGAACTCACCATGTTTGCATGTGGTCACAAGTGGTACACCTACATTGTGGACCACAAGTTGGTACTGCCTGCATTCCTGGGATCTGGTCAGGTCTGCTGTGGGCATGCACTGTGTATGCCTCTCGGGTGGGCTTGGCAGTAACTGAGGTAGAAATACTCTGGTGTGGTGCAGAATGACATTTCTCTGCATGGGTTGTAAAGCTGCTCAGCCTCTTCTTGTCAGCTCTGCATGTAGCTGAGCGTACATGCAATTGCCAAAATGCATATCCTGAGCAAGTGAACCTGGAGAAAGTAGCTGGCAAGAAGGTTAAAGGAAGCTGGCTTTTATTCAGTGTTTTACGGTTCTCTTTACTTTCACTTCCCGTATAAAAAAGTTAAAGGGAGGAAAAGAGTGATTAAAAAGAATAGGAACAATCTCTAGATGACTGGATTCTTTTTTGTTTTTTTCCTATTTTTTTTTCCTCCTCCTGGGCCAGTCAGTGAGGTTAGAGAAATAATTATCCTTGTAGGTGGCTGTGTATATCAATCCAGTGAGGAGGCTGAGATCTGTAAGAAATGCAGGTGAGACAGTATATAATTTAATCATCAGTTTGAAATGTGTCTCCTAATTGTGGTGTGTATATATAACGATTTTGCCTCCTTGCTCTCATGTCTTCTGTTTTGTTGTGTTTTTTTTTTTGTTGTTGTTGCTTTTTCTCCTCAGACCATTATAGCTTACCTTTTGAGGCATTCACAGCCTCTGGATGTGGGGTGAAATGATTAATAGCTTGTTTTGACTTCTTAAAATGAGAAGATACAGTAGCATGAAGCAGGGAACAGTCAACTTGAAATTTTCCATTAAGTTCACACTTCTGAAGTGGGTGCTTGGAAATGACTATTTCTGTTGGAACATTAGTGAGTTTCTGAAAATTAAGTCTTTTGTTTCTTTTTAAGCTGATAAATGCTTCCATTTACATTTTTGCTTCCACTAAATTCTTATTTCTGTTAGGAACTGAGCATATTAAATGGGATTATAAAACAAAGTGTCAGAAGAAATAGATTAGTTGTCTGTCTGTATGGAGGTACATGATTACCAAATGAACTGTGCATTACAGTGGAGGAGCAATGGGGCATAGAGTTGGAGAAGATCATTTTTAAGGCATTTGTGAAATTTAGAAAGCCAATTACTATTCTGCCAATGGAGATTTTTTCACTAAACACCTAGTAAAAGTTTAAATGCCCATTAATTAATATTTAACTGATTCCTAATGGCAGTGATGTCTAGTGACAGTATGACTTCCACATGAAAATTAGTCTTGTGTGGAATGGGGAGATCTATCACTGTTAATGTGTCGGTCCATTTGTTACCCTGGTGTCTTAATTCAGCTGCATTCAAGGGCAGCCAAGTGAGAATATCATAATCAGTTTGAATAGAAATTCAAATTAGAGACATGTCAACCTGGTGGCCATGCACCAGTGTGAAGGTCAGGGAGAAGGCAGGTGCTGGGGAGCAGGGAGCTGGATGCTTCTGACTGTATTGGCCCTGGGCTGTGTGTTGGCACTGCCTGGATGTATGCAGGTCTCTGGGAAGCCTTGTGCTTGAAACTCCTTGTGTAGTTCTGCATGGGACAAAAGTGCCCTCTAGTTTAATCTTCTCCTGACCCTCTTTGTTGTAATCAGTGCTGTTAGTGAACCCATAAACATATTTAAAGTTTCAGATCTTACCAGAAACCAAAGTTAGCTGCTGATAAGGAGTTGTTTTGTGTCCAGTAGGCTTAAGTATTGTCAACAGGAAGGAGAAGAACAGAGAAGCAACGTTCTGCTCTGCCACCTGGTTTCCAACGGCCCATCTTACATAGAGAGTACAGGAGCAAATGCAGACCAGGGAAGACCTTCCAGCAGCCACGAGTCTGTGTAAAGCATAGGATGCAAGCTTAGAGGGCTAAGCAGTGTTCTCAGTTGTGTGGGTGCTATTCCTGTCAACATGAACCTACTTCTTTGTTGTCACAGTAATTTATTCAAGGCCAAGTAAGTAGTAACTGCATCTGTAGATCAGGTACCTATGACAGTCAACAATAACGATTCTTCCAGTTTTGCTCTACTTATTTTGTGTGGGCCCTGATTGTTAAATAACAGAGTAGGAATGAGTGTGTCTGTATAAAATTCAGTTGGACTGTGAAAGATAAATTGTTCATATAAATGGTTGTAGAACTGCATTGAACATCTTTGATTTAAAGTACCATGCATGGGAGCTTGAAATATGACTGGTAATTAATGCACTGGTAGAGAAAGTGGAGGATTTCAGTATTACTAGTTAGTGTTCTGGAAAAGATGTTGAGAAGCTGAAGCTTAACTGTCTGTGAATTCGCTTCCTTTAAATTTTTGAAAAGGTTACCCCTAAGCCCTGCATTTGAGACAAATAAAATGATTTTGACTGAATTAATACGTACCTGATTTTTTTCCTTCAAATATGGAAGAAACACAGTATAGATTCTTCCTTGCATTTTTCTTCATTGTAGTATGCACACTAGTCCTTGTCTCCCGTGAGATATTTCTAAAGTTTGAGTAAATTGCCCTTACGTAGTATTGCCAAGGAGAAAATATTCAGAAATCAAAAACTATTCCCGAGTTGTAGTATAACAGGGCCTACAAATTGAAATTTCAACCACAGTAAATATGAAGTTTGTATTCTGTCACTTTGTTATATTTTAGGATTTGTTTCTTCTGGCATGTACAACATCTATGGGTTTAAGTTATAATAGAAGCTAAAATCCTTTGCAATCTCTTAACTCTAGCAGTGAGGCTTTCCTATCTAATTATATTTTATTCTCTTTTTAAATCGCAGGAATTTACAACGATAGCAATAGTTCACAAAATGTCCTGGCTATGTTGATCTAAGCACCTGTGGAAAGTGTGTTCTTGTTAGAGAACTGCAGTATGTCTTGTTCTTTAAAGTGAAAAGAAGAAACTGTGGGAAGTGATAAGGAGTCTGTTTACACTTCTCAAATGAAGGAAATGAGAGACTGTGCTAAGTGATAGGGAAGAAACTATTTGATTCTTCCCTGTTGTTTGTATGTGATGTACGAGTGATGGGTAGATTTCTGATTCAGATGCCTTAGGCTTTTCTGTGAGGCAAAGTAATAACTATTTTCGTGTAAATGTGTGGCTAAAATGTCTACTTTGCTGTGCTTGAACTATTCTCCAAAGCTTGAAACATGCACATTTGTGTTTCTTTTTAAATTTAATTTTCAATTTGTCTTCTTCCCCAAAGTTGGATGCTTCCTGGGGTACCAGGGTTCATGGAGCCAGCAACTGGACAGGGAAAGACTATATCAGTAAGCTCTTGGATTCCCATGTTTTAAGCAGAACACTGAAAAGAGAGAGACACAAATAGGTTGGGGTCTGTAGACAATACCATGCTAAAAGAGATGTGTTGGGGCTGTACTGAAAATGTGGTACAGCGATCTTATATCTATTCATTGCACTCTTTGTAGCAGGAAATAAGCATTAAAAAGTGGTTTCTTCTGATGGATAATGTTGCAAAAAGGACTACTGACTGGATGCCAAATTCAAGTTCAAATAAGAAATTAAGCAAGCACGGTAGATTATGTTTACAACAGCAAAACTGGTCTATGCTTTGGGGCAGACCTGTGACTAGAGAGGTGATGTTTCCATCCAGTGAGGCTCAACCATCTTACTTTCTTTGGGGCAAAGCATAGCAGTGAATTCAGTGCAAGGCGTCTGCCTGATGTCTGTGCAAGTCTTGTCCTCCAGGCTCAAACACAACTGGGTATGCTGTGCTGTATTCTGCTTGTTGGGTGGGACTGCAGCTCAGCCAGAAACAGTGCTCTCATTGCTTGGCAGTGGTAGGTCAGCTGGAAAGGGAGCAGTAATTAATTGCAATAGAGATGTGTGCACAAGCTAAGAAAGAAGGGCAAAATTATGGAAAATCTCATCTAATTGGATTATACTTTGCCGTTTGAAACTCTGAGAAATCTTACTATGTATGGCTAAATCTAAGCCCTTTTTTAGTCCTGTCACAGACCGCATTAATATAATATCAGAAATACGCTGCAGCTGAGCATTAGGTTATTAAATTTAGCTGTGCTGTAAAGCCATCCCTGCTGTACTTATAAAAATGCTAAGTCCCTGATATTTTGTCAGTTATTATTAATAAATACCAGAATGAAAATTGATCACTCTTAATAAAAGAATTGATTGTGCAATTTATATCAAGGCAGTTTAAATAAAATACCCTAAATGAGCATAATTAGATTTATGTATCCAAATCACTTCAATTAGAAGTTGGTATTTAAAGGGCACACTTCTTGTTTCACATGCTTTTAATCACTCTGCTTGAGTTTGCTTTTGCAAATTGCAGAGTTAAGACCAACATGCTTGTTTGTTTTATTTTTCTCAGTCATGTGACTTTTTTTGCCCTCTGGAATGAAATGCATATATTCATTTTGGCTTGTGCTAATCCCTAAAAGAGAGAAATAAATAAAAACTAATCCCATTCAGCAGTGGGGATTTTCAAACCTTTATAAGAATGATGTAGGTAAACATTATTTTTTTCCCGAGTGTTGAAGTATTCTGGCAACACAAACACTCTGAATATAGGTTGAGCTTCCTCTCTTCCTAACCATTGTCTGCTCGCTAAAGCAAATACGTTAATACAATATCTAAAGAATAAATATCAAGATTATGGATTGTCTTATCAGCCTCTGAGACTGAGACAGTTTTCTCCCTCCCCTCTGATCGAATTTACCAAAGTGGTTTTGTGAAAAACAGTTGTGAAATCAGTGGGGTAGTTTCTGAAGTTAGAGCTCTAGCATGTTTGTGGCTTTTACCAAACCAGAGTCTTGCAGTGAAAGATGTAATTGCAAACTATCAACTGCATGGTAAGCTGAGTGTACTGCAGTGCTATGCATATCATGCAGGGATAGATGTCCCAGCAGCCTTGGCTTGGCTTTGGGGTAGACAAACTCACAGTCTTGAAAGGAGGTCCCTCTGTGCAGACAGCTGCCTACATCTGCCTCTAGGTCTTCTGCGAGGAGAGTGAGCCATCCCACTGCCCTGGCTGTGTTACACTTTCCACTGCATTGCTAAAACATTGCTGTTTCCTAAAGGGACAGTGCAGCCTGCCCTGTATGACTTTCTGCAGGAATGCATCTACAGTTGTGTTGTGATGGGGCTAAATGATGATTTCATTTAGAAGAAGTTCATTGTCTGGCACTCGAAGTAGCCCTACGAAGCATGTCTAACTCAGGCTACTGCTTCAGAGCCCTGAACTTCTTTAGATATTTTATAAAGACTATGGTGAAGGAAAAGAGAAAGGAGAAAAGGTTAAATTAATGACTAGAAGGAGATAAATAATTCAGAACATTGAAATGAAAGATGAAAATCAGGCAGGTAATAACATAATGCTCATATTCTGCTGACCGTACATGCTTTATTATGAAATGCTTTCTCATCAGCCGGCAAAAATGCTAATGGCTGTAGTACCTTAGTGGTACAGTTTCTCTTCTTCTGTTCATTGAAGCCTCGAGAATAGGTTCATCTATCTTTTTAGGTGCGTATTGAAAACCATATTTGCTTTGGCTATGCCAGTATGAAAAAATAGAATTTTAATTTGTTTTCCATCCTGGTTTTCTCTTCTGATCTCCACAGTTAACATCTGGTTGCATGTGCTTAAAAGGATGTTGGCCTTTCATTTTACTGCTTTCTTCTTATGCTTTTTATTTTTCCCTTTCTGTCTTTCTTTTTTCCTCTGTTTTTTCTCTC
>JAPSGF010000046.1:1155772-1349256 GCA_035772895.1 Perdix hodgsoniae | reverse complement strand
CCCCTTTCTGATTTTCTTTTCATTTCTGGACTTTGGCCAGGTGGGGGCTGGGGGCTGGGTAGCCTGTTGTGGAGACAGTGGTAAGTCCCTCAGCATCCAGGCATATCTGCAGCCCATGTAAAGCACAAGTGCCCATGAGAGAAGGATAGAACAGAAAGCAGCCTGGGTTCTGCCAGGTTTTACCGAGGGTTGTTGTGGAGTGGCAGCCTGGCTGAAGTCATCCTGCAATCCCTAGCTCAGAGCTCTGCTCTTGGATGTAGGCATAGTAATTTCTCTGGTTTGATCCTGAGTGTAGCAGGAACAATGCAGGCCAGCTTCCTGTACATAGAACCTGTAACAAAGTTCATAAATGCTTCAGTTACAATTAGCCCACCGTACTGGTTTTGGATCACACAATGCGTCTGTGTGTGTACAGCTAAACAGAGGGACAGATGTTGATTCAGAAGGAAAACAGCTATCTGCTGTCACATGGTAGTTAGCTATGGGGTCACCTTTTTCCTTGTTGGAAATCTCATTTTGCAGCTGTATACAGTGTGAGAAGTTCTCACTAAAGAAAAAGCTACTGCAGAAAAGTGAGAAAGCAAGTTTAGGGAGAAGTGATACTGCTGTAGGAAATGTAACATGTATTTAATTGTATTTATTTGTTGATGAGGATCCACAAACTAAAAGACTGCCTTATAACACCCCTTCAGTTTCCAGTGCTCCCATGATCCCAGCCCTGCTCCAAAATATGGTAGGAGGTGAGATAGCATACATTTCCCTACAAGTTGGGAAGTGAGCACTGAGGATGTAAAAGCAGAGGGAACAGCTCTGATTTATTCATTTCTATCTATGTGGCCTGAACATTGCATCCCGGGAACAAGGCGGAGACTGGAATCTGTGGTGCTATTTGCACATCAGCTTGGCAAGAAGGGAAGTCCAGAAAGGCTAAGACTTGTGACTTTTGGACTCTTGCTTGCAAAGCTCTGCTGGCCAAAGAGTATGTGGAGGTGGGAGTGGCAGGGGAGAAGGCCATGTAGTGCAAACTGCAGTTTAGAGAAATGTGATGGGATTGTAATCTTTGGAGGAGAGCTTTACTGCTACTCTTGATGAGCATGGGGACGAGTTTATTCCTCCCTCCTGTCTGTAATGCTTCTTCTGTGACTTTTCATTTTCTCTTATAAAAAGTGATAGCAGATTTACTGATAGAACAGCAGTTTTTGCCTTAATTTGAGTGTAATTTCATAGCATGCACTGACAGTATGCATAGTTTTTCATACTCTGTTCTGAATATGATATTCTGAAGAGCTAACATCCTATATCCAAAATCAATATTTGTATAACATACCGATGAAATTCTGCTAAAATGGTGCTGCTTGTGTAGGTGCTTTGGGTCTGAACAGCTTAGAATCACCAAATAGACCATGAGGTAGAGAATTGCAAATTAAAATTAAATATGCTGTGGGAGATATTATGTTTGGTAGAAATGTGGCTGTTTCAATACCTCTATAATACTTTGTAAGTCTGAAATAAAATGGAAAAGAGAGATAAATAACATGTTAATGGTATCTCCAGTACTGCATTTTATAAATTGCATTTCTTGACCTAGGCAGCATATGGTGAGTCTGATCAGATTAGGTGAAATGAATTTGATGCACCTAATTCAAATCATAATGAGCTTAATTCTACACTACAGTGAAATGAGAAGTTTGATATATTTGGCAGCCCTCTATTTACAAAAGGTTTCTACTGTAGAACAAGCAGAGCACAGCATCAAAAATACAGATACCCTAACCAGAAACTGGCTCTTACACAGATGAGAAATAACTCCTTTTGAGCCAGTAAGGTAGCAAGGGAATAATATTGTTTCTTAATTTGTTTTAACTGCTGACAGTATAGTCAACTAATTTATTCCTACAGATATTTGCTGCTGCAAATAGCTTTAAAATGTAGTTTTACCTAGCTTTTCTTTTGTTGTAGGTGGATGGAAGTCTTGTGTTCCTTACCTTTAACTGTTAGCTTAGTGTTGGATGGTTTGTAATACTGGTTAGGACTTGGTAAATAGTTATTACCACTTTAAAGGAATACCAAAATGCAAGAATTGGACATATCAGTCAGTCATCACAAGTTAAATTCACATTTCTAAAGAAAAGGAACTTTTTAAAGTAAAGACTCTGGTACCAAAAGATAGCTGGAGAAAGTGTTCATGCACATAATTTAGTAAGAAAACTGTATGATAACCATCAAGCTACTTCTCTCATTATCTTTTACTTCATGTACCTTGGACTTTACAGAATCATAGAACTGTAGGTGTTGAAAGGGTTCTCCAGAGATCATTAGTCCAACCCTCCTGCCAAAGCAGGCTTCCTACACCAGGTAAGCGTCCAGATGGATCTTGAATATCTCCAGAGAAGGAGAGTCCACAGCTTCTCAGGGCAGCCCATTCCAGTGCTCAGTCGCCCTCACTGTGAAGTTCTTTTGCATATTGATGTGGAAATCCCTATGCTCCAGTTTATGATCATTTCCCCTTGTCCTCACAGGACACTGAAAAGAGATTGGCCATATCCCTTTGTCTTCCAAAGGGAAAACTTTTAGGAAGACATTTTATCAGAAATATATAATTCTTTTTCTAGGTTCTATAGGATATTGGCATTTAGGAGTGGCATATCCTAAATACTTGGTTAAATGTTGACCCATATTGGTACTAGTTATATCTGATCAGTTGTGCTGTCTCCATTTTATTCTATAGCACAGTTGGGGAAATATCCTATAAGTTTTTGAATATTCCTTGAGTAGGGCTGTGCAAATCATTTTTAAAAAGTTACTACTAGGTGACCTGAAACAAATGTTTGTTGTTTTATGACAAAACATAAATCTCTGGGAAAGAGGAAAGAAAGATGTTTTGATTGAATAAAACATCTTATTCAACACTAATTAAAAAGAAATAATGGAAAGTGCTACGTTGTATCCCAAAATAGCACTTCAAATTAAAAATCAAAGTGCTTAACTTAGAAAATGTCAAAATGCATATCCTTGTCATGCCTATTGCACACAATGCGTATTTGCACAGATTTTGGTTTCCCTGAACAGCATTCCAGAATGAATGAGCTATTTAAAAGAAAGTAGAAATTCTTTTCTTCTGTCAGGATATCTTCCAGAGTTTGCCATATTTTGCAGATACTTAGGAAGTTATACATGAAGTCTTTCCTATCCATCATGATATAAACAGAGTTTTTCTTAAGTTGGTTGTACAAGACTGACATTCAGTCATACATACTTAGAGTATGTGACTCATGCTGCTTTTTTTTTTCCTTTCCATAAATTGTAGACACTTTAAAGAAGGCTGAAGGTTTAAATTCAGCTTAATTTCTAACTTCATTTTTGTACTTCATGTTTCCTTGTGTCTGGTCACAGAAAATACAATGGCTTACTTTGGAAGGGATGAGACTTCCCCATTCAACCTGGCCTTGAACACATTCATGGATTCTATATCCACAGCTTTTATGGGCAACCTGTGCTGGTACCTCACCACCCTCTGGGTAAATTGATTCCCTAAAACATCTAATCTGATTCTTCACTCTAAAGGTAAATCCGTTCTGCCTTGTCCTACTGCTGTCTCTCCGTGTAAAAAGTCAGTCATCCTCCTTAAGTACTGGAAGACTGCAATGAGTTCTTCCCAGAGAACTCTTCTCTTCTCAAGACTGAACAAGTCCAGCTGCCTCAGCCTTTCTTTGTAGCTTATGTGCTCTGGTCCTTTTGTTATCTTTATGTCCCTCCTCAAGGTCTGTTCTAACAGCTCTGCATCTTTCTTGTGCTGGATGCCTCAGACCTGGATGGTAGTACTACAGATGGGGCTTCATTAGAGCAGAATAAAGGACAGTCACCTCCCTTTCCCTGCTGGCTCTCTCTCTTTTGTGGCCCAGGATACAGTTAGCCTTCCAGGCTGCAAGAACACACTGCTGGCTCGTCCAGCTTTTTGTCCATAAGGACCCCCAAGTCCTTTCCCACAGTGCTACTCCCCGTGAGTTCTTATCTCAGTCTGTACACATATCTAGGATTGCCCTGACCCAAGTGCAATACTGTGCACCTGGCCTTGTCTGTATCTCATTAGATTCACATGGGGCCACTTCACAAGCTTGTCCAGGTCCCTCTGGATGGTATCCCTTCCTTCAGCTGTATCAAGTTGTACCACTCAACTTGGTGTCATCATCAAACTTGCCAAGGGTACACTCAATCCCACTCTCTCTCTCATTGATAAAGATGTTGAAGAGTATCATTTCCAAGATAGATCCCTGGGGACAGCACTCATCACTGGATTCCACCTGGACATAGAGCCCTTTGCCTTCTGGCTGTGACCAACCTACCTGTTCTTTAACCACTGAATAGTCTGGCCTCTCTGGTTCAGAGATAAGGATAGCTGCAGGAAAGCTGGACATTCTTCAAGTTAGAAAGAGGAACAGACTGACACTGTATGCTGTAAGACAAGCTGATGTGGAAGAAGACTGGCCAGTAGTGTGCCCAGGTGGCCAAGAATGCCAATGGCATCCTGGCTTGTATTAGAAATAGTGTAGCCAGCAGGAGAGGGGAAATGATTTTCCCTCTATACTCTGCACTAGTAAAGCTGCACCTTGAGTACTGTGTTCAGTTTTGGGCCCTTCACTACAAGACATAGAGGTGCTAGAGTGTGTCCAGAGAAGGGCAATAAAGTTGTTGAGAGGTCTGGAGATAAAGACAGTATCTTTATCTTCATGTCACAAATAGAGTGCCTAAGACACACGGAATAGAACAACTTGTTAAAAGTCATGATCTATAAAGGGGAAGGAGAAGAGTAGTAGCTGGTTGTTCCAGCTTTCCCCTCTTTCCCCACGTAGGATTATACCTGCATTTCATATGATATGCTGGCAAAATACAGTCTGCCTTTACCTGAGAGCACTATATGGGCTTTCTGAGCTATGCATTCTTCAGACTGTTACATTTAGGATATTAGAATGATCATATGTTTTGATTGTAGCACCATGGCCATACTTTGAAATCACGTGTGTCTCGTCTTTCATTACAGCTATCTAGGTTTGGAATGCCTAGAGATAAATGATATGGAAAAAGCCTCAGTGAGACATAGATCGCTACTGGCATTGACTATAGAAGTGGAAAGATACCTAGACAGAAGGTAAAACAAACAAACAAACAAAAAAAACCCACAAAAACACCTCCTTTAATTTTTTAACTTCACTGATGTAAAGCCTAATGAGGTGATTTTAATTTATTTGGCTACCAGCAACAGTATTTAAATGAAGCACATAATTTGTTAAATACTAACAAATATGTTTCAGGCTGTAAAGCTAATGTAATTTTTTGCTTCACTGGTAGCCTTGGAGGCATTCTATTTCCCCTTGCCCAAACTTCATCTGTAAGGCCATAGTAGTAGCAGATCTGATCAAACTTTTTTTTGTCACATTTTAAATTATGGCATTTTAATTTCTTCTTCAGCCTGTTGAGCCCCTTCCAACGCCCTTCCTGTCTGTCCATCTGCTATTTTAAATGTGTGTGTCTGTGTAGTAACTCTTGAGTGAGCTGTGCTCTCTGTTCAGCTCTTGTTCCATCGAATATGTCACTTGAATATGCTTCAGCTGCTCATTTTGTTTCTTACATTGCATTCTGCTTAGGCAACAGAGCATTTTTTGGCAACTGAACACTGAAAACTTATCGTTCTGTCAAACAGGGACACACAAACTTTAGTATCTTATCACAGTTTTCATGGTGGATGTTTGTATATTGACTACATCTAAATTGTGTTAATTCTTTCTTGTCCTTGATCCTGTAATTAGTGATATGTAGAGCAGACAGCATGGAGTCCTCTTGAAGTACCATGGAGCTAAATGATTGTAGTGTTACACTTGCTACCTTGCTCACAGAAGAACATGAAATAATTGAAGACATAGTGGGTTATATGTATTATTTATTACTTAAAGATATTTTGTGGAGGTTGTGAAGATATTTTGGAGGAGAAACAAAAGGGAGTATTGTTTGATTTGTTTCCAGACAATATGTATGAAGCTCCAGAGAGCTATTTTAACCATCTGAGATGCATAAAATTGGACTAAGAGGCGGGGTGAATTGTAGTTTTTTTTTTTTTTTTTTTTTTTTTTTTGGTGAGAGTTCTCCTTTTGATACAAAGCCATGTAAATATTGGGGTATTTTATAATGACTGTAGTTGCAGAGATTTTGATGGACATTTTTAATACATCATAGTATCTTGCTATTATAGGGAAAAATGAAATGCTTACCAGCTATAGAAAACTGAAATGAATGTGCATCTGTGGGGATATTGAGAATGGTTGTTAGGAAGGAGGAGTAGTATGGAAGACCAAAGCAATGTAGACTGTAATAATGGTGTTGAGTTAAAAAAAAAAAAAGAAGTTAACACACCAAAATGTCAGGTAATATACAGAAAGAATATACTTCTTTTCTGGGAAGATTTTTGCCAGGAAAAAGAGAAAATATTCTCCTACTCCAGATATCAGGAAAAGTATTATTTGAATCGCAAATCTTTTGGAAGAATGCTTAGCTTTTCTGTCAAATATATGCAAATGAAATGGAAATGGTATTTTAAATCTTTTCACTGGATTTTAGTGGATGAAACATGTCTCAAGGGCAGTCCAAGGAAAAGGAGCATTTGATGAACATGCATGGCTCCAGGCTGAGCTCTGTACCTCCCCACAGAGCCATGATGCCAGTGAGCTTTCTGCTGTGCCATGTTTTTAACTCCTTCTTTAGGCTCTGAATTAAATCCATTTGAAATCAGTGGGGCACTTTCTGTTCATTTCGAAGAGCTTTGGATCAAGTATGGTGTAGGAAGTGCAGATCAGGAAGTACTAATCTGAGCTGCATTTCCTTTTATTTTCTGTTTCCCTTATTTGCCTTAATTTCAGAAGGGAACATGCTATATTCCATCTGTTCTCAAGCATTCCTGGGCTGTGAGCCACCAGAGCCTGGCGCTGTGTCATTGGACTTTCAGATCAGCAAGGCACAGTTTTTCTTCTGTTCTCTTGGCTTCCTCCCACCAGATGTTCTTTCTCTTTCTCATTATGTGATACAGCTAAGAAACGTATCTGGCATCATATAGCATCAGTTTTATGAGATGAACCTCAGATGCTTACGTGTTTCTCTGCCCACAAACATTTCTCATATTTGTACTTACAAATTTATCCTGTGCCATTGCTGTTACGAAATGTTTCAGAATTTAAAGACAGCTATGACAAATGAGGTTCCTGTCCTCCTGAAGGGATAGCTACTATTACTTAGCTCTGATGGAAGGACAAAAAGACTGCCTGGAATCCTGTTGCTGAAAACTGGATCAATTTCTGAGGTAAAACAAGCAACTTTTTCCCTCTGCGTGCAAGAAGAGTGCTTTTCCAAGCAGTGCCAGACATTTGCCATTTGAAAATCAGAGACAAAATATTTCATCTACTTCCCACCCTGCTGCTCTTCTTCCCAGTGGCACTGGGACACTTCTATTAATGCTTGCAAAGGGACAGGGCAGGCTGGAGGAATGAGATGCTGGATTAGCTGGAATTTAGGGGTTAGGCACTCTCATTAGGGGGAAAGTGAGGCTTAGCCAAACTATTATTAAGGGTAGTATATCAAGGTTGTTTTTCGTATGTGTAAATTAATAAGTAATGATGATGCTCTGGAAAGAATGCTTTAGACTCTTTCAGCAAAATCATTCTTTTGCCAGGTTTAGTGTCTGTATTTATGATGAACTTCCTATAGCAAAGAAATTCTTCTTCAGGGAACATTTGTCAGAACAAAATTACTCCAAACTTCTTTTCTGGAAGAATGATGAAAAAATGCTCTGTAGCAAAATGCTTATTGAAGATGGAGTCTCAGACACTCTTCCCTCCTTTTCTTTCCTTCGTGCCAAATGAATGACTCCTAACTAACACAAGAATGTACATTTTCCAAAGGATGTTAATAGTTTAATTTATTTGTGAGATAAGTGACATCACTGAAAAAATACATTTTCCTCCCATCCTCTCCCCAGTGAAAAAGGAACAAAAGCTCATATGCTACTTACAAACTACATAACGCCTCAGATACGGTGTACAGCAGGTGAAGTCCTGACACACATAAAGTTGAAAGAAGGTACCCCAGCCACGTTTCACGTTAATCATTTATAAAAACGTGGCTCTTGTGTGGTCTTCCTTCCTTGTGTCTGTGCTTTGTTCCAGCTCATAATATTTGAGTCCTTGAAGCCAGCCAGAGCAGAACTAGGGATTCTTACGGAGACCAGCACCGATAGCCCATGAGGGTGCCCAGCTAAGCACTGCATGCTGGGCGAGTGTGCTGTTGATGTTCCCAGTAACAACTATGCTTCTTTACACGATACACTGATGAATCAAAAATTTGTACTGAATTTACATATGCAAGAAGACAGGAGGTGGGCTTATGTCTGTGGGATTATGTGACCACTCCTGGTTGTTTTATTTTTTTAAACTGCGATCTCTCAGGGTGGTTTTATATACTCTGCAAAAAAGGAAAAGAGAAAAAGTACGAACCTAGTGTTTAGTTAAACAATGAAAGAAGCTGAACTGGAAAGTAAAATACACATTTTTTGCTATTACATGTGTTTGAAGTTTACCTAACAGATAGCTGGTTGCTTAGTAGCTCTAAGGTGCTACAGGTTTCCATGATGGCAGATTATGAAGAAAAAATATGAACTGGCATTTCCTAGCTCCACAGTTCTGTACCTTCTTGAAAAAGAGGAATTTGTTCATTAATTGCATCTTGAGCTGGAGGCTGGTATAGCTGAAAAATAGACTTTCTTCCCAAGCAACTTCCTGTTTATGCCCAGATATCTGGAAGGGATAGGGAATGAAGTAGGGATGACAGACTAGTTTTCTGCCAGAAGAGTTTCGTATTGTGTTGCTGGTAGAGCTATCCTCAGAATTTTGTATAGCCAGCTTTTTGCAATATGCCTGTATTTGTTGCAGTTTCTCCCTTACATCTCCAGAGCCTGAAACTCTGGAGACACCAGCAAGAATAATATTTTTATAACAATGTCATTTTAACATGGTAACTGGACACGAGGAAAGAGAATGCTGCATGAAAATCATAAAGATGCATTTATTTTTTGTCTGGAATGAGTAAAGAAAAACAATATTTGCAAATATGATGTATTGAAATCTCATGAGAGAAAATAACAGTCATTGGTTAATGAAGCAACAGCAGGGAACAAAGCAAATATGCAGAATCCCTAGGTATAATCAAATTTCATAAGCAGGATTATATTCTTCTATGCAACTCCAATTCAAAGCTTTTGAAGCATCCATATTAGAAGACTGGCCTGGAGTAATAATGTGATTGATTAAAACGAAAGAAAATTTTTAAAGAACTGGTATTCTGACTGATAAAATAGAAAAGTTGCACGAGAGTTCTCAGTAGGATTACAAGCTAGAAACAGGTACAAAAGGTATATGGGCCTGATTCTATCGCCTTGCTTGGTATTCATAATTACAACCTGCTTATGGCAGGTTCAAATGAGGAACTCCATTACCACCTAATTTTACTCCCATGCTGAGGGTTGATGTTTTAAATTAAGAGGTGAAGAAAGCTTATTTGGACCTATAACCAGTCTGACTGAAGTCTGCTTGACTACAGAGGATCCTCAGCTTTTACTTGTATAAAGCTGCTTGTAAAGGCTATGTTCTACCCTTCAAAAGAAGAAATCATCGTAGTTATGGGAAACTATTCTTAACCTCATAACTGAAATAGCTTTTGAAGCCAGGAGTGCATCTATTCCTTAGAATCTCTCTTCCTCTTGTTAGTGTGGTTTCACATAACTGCAGATGGTCTCACTGCCGTGTGCACAGACAGCCTTCTGCGAATGCCAGCTCACACCACACATCAGACATTGATTTGGGAATAAAGCATTTGAAAAATGGCATTGTTAATGGTTTGGAAGTGGAATTCTACTTTTGAACTATATGCGTATCTACATATTTGTTCCATTTGGATTTTGCCTTTATTTTGGCCTTCCCTAGTTCCTCCTTGTCTGTGTCACTGCTGAACAATACCCAGTATGCTATGGGGATTAACTGACCAAACCTCTTTTATTAATCTAATTTTTTGTAAAGAATCATCATGTTAAAATGTTTTTACCTCTGTTGGCTCTGTTCACTAGCAGTATAATCCAATTTATTTTTATTCTCTTAGCTAATTCAAACTGTTTTGTATATTAAGTCTTTTAGTAAATCAACCTTAATGTTTAATGCTTTACTGTCTGCAAATGAATGTTGTTGTTGCTGTTTCAGTGTCAATATATCTGGCTTGCACAGACCTTCTGCAGAAAGTAAAAATAAGACCATCTTTCTCTGATGGAATTTTCAACTGTTTTCAGTGGAAATGATGAAACAAAGGCTGTGAAAGGTTTAAATCAAAAGGACTACCTAAGTATCTGTATGCATATGAAACTGTATCAGTTTGCAGATGAGTCAAATAACTGTCATTTCCTGCTCATGTGGGTACCTTGTTTTATTTTAGCAGGAGCTGAATTAGAGCTCTCTGCGCTTCTACTATATAAACATGAGAGAGGTTTTGAGAGCTCTGTTTTTACATCTCTTTAATGCAATAATGGAACTCTGTGGTAGAAAAAAATTTAAAGATTGAAAGAATGAGAAGATTAGGGAATTTGGATAACAGTTCGATAAGTGATTTCGGTGGTAGATAGAACTGCATGCAAAAGCCATCTGAGGTTTTGTCTGAAAGGTCTAAGAAAAACAAACTGTGAGTAGGTATGAGAGAAAAGGAGAGGACTGATTATCTCAGTTAACAGGAAGGTTATACATCAGCAATGCTGAGTTCCCCAAAGAAGCCCAGACATTTTTTTTAACTTGCACTGTGCTTTAAATGTAAAAAGAGCATGTAAGAAGTTGTACCTTGTGTGTGTGTGTGTACTTTAAGTGCAGTTGCAGTGCTAATTAATCCTGGTATTTTAACTTTTATTTCGAGAGGTGCTGACATTTTGTACTTGGGAGAGAGAATAAGATTCTGGGCATGAGAATAAGATGGTTCTGACACAGATAGCTTTTTTCAAACATTTTTCTTTCTATTTTTAGATCTTTTTTCTTTCTAAAGATAGAAACTTATAAGACATATGGAGGAAATGCACCACAGCAGAGGGTAACCACTATTACTAAATGTCTTGATTGTAGAGCCTGGATCACAATGCTCAGCTGTTGCCTTGTTCCTCTCACAGGCAGAGTGAAGATTACCTTTGAGAAGATGCGTCTCCCTAGCACTATAAACATAAGTGTATAACTCCATACTCCTTTAGGCTGAGGAAGGAATTAATGACATTGATTTAAATATATTGATTTTATTTGTACATCTAAAGCCCAGTAATTATTTGGTATGCAGCCCAGACTCTCCATCAGAGAGAGTAAGGATGAGGATGGCATAATTGTGGTAACTACAAGCCATTTCTGTATCCTTCTGGGTCTTTGGTCAGTCCTGCTGTGGTAGGTGATGAGGCTGAGGCTACCCCTCAGGTACTCCAGGCTGGACCACAGCTCTCTGGAATTTTTGATGCTGTTGAATGGTAGAAAAGTGCCTTTACGAAACAGTGACTCCACTCAGAGTTTGAATCTAGAGTTACATTTTTCACATAGATGCTTTGCTCCACCTGCCTGGAATAAATGGTAAATAGAAGGGATTGATGTCCCGTTTATCATACAGCTGGTTCTGACAGCAGCAGGCAGCATAGTGACAAGATGATGATATAATTTCTTTAGACCAAGCTGAAAAATGCAGCGATAAGGCGAAACAAGAAACCTGCATAATCAAAGGTATTCTTAGAAGATGTCAGGTTTCATATCTTTCCCTCTGTTTAGGATGTAACAAAACTGTGATTTTAGAACAGGAAGCTGCTTTCATGTACTAATGATTCACATTTTTTTTCTTCCTTCTGTTGCTTAGTTCTGTTATACAGGATGATCATAACATTGTGAGTGCCAAAATTGATTCTAGAATATGGGAACTTGTTATGGCATACACTTAGTTTAACTGGGGATAATTCAGAAGAGAAGAGTCCCAGCACACTCCTGTGTGTGAGAAGCTGTTTGTCATTTTCTGCTTTAATGCAGATGTTAGCAGAGACAGACTGGAGATCAGTATTTTAAACAGGGCATCTAATAGGTTTGAACCAAAGAGATACACAAATATCCCTCACTTGAAGGCTGAGATTAAATCTCCCAAGACCTGTAGCTTCAACAAAACTGTACAGTTGAAATCAATACAAACTTGGTAATATAAATTCTTCAGATCAGTTTTTGCCATTTGGCAAAATCTGCTCATTCCTTGAACAACTATTTTTATAAACAAAACATAATGATATATGAAAATAACACAACTGAATTGGAGGGTTACATAGCCTGTATTTACTTAGGCCAAATTGAGTAAAAAATATGGGTTTGAGAGAGAAGCAAGAGGATGAAAAGAAGAAGGAACAGGAAAGGTATACCAGAACTGCAGAAAAATTGTAGTGAATGATTTGTTCTCTGTATGTTATGTGGATAAAGCAAGAAATTATTTCTTTAGGTTGGAGCAAAGGTGACTTTAGTTCTTAGGAAGAAAGAATTTTCAAACTAGTGATTTTAAAAGCATTTAAAATTGACAAATGTTCCCTCTCCATTCCAGAGGGAGGACAGTGGGGAGTAATGTCTGCCGAGAACAATCTCAGTCTTCTCATCTGTTGTAATCCCACCATGGGTTTTTCCTTGGAAAGAAGCAATATGAATCATCACGTGAATATTCAATTAGAATGAAGGAGTTCACCCAGTCCAATTCATCAGCATTCTGTATTTATCTCTGCAATTATTTAGTTTACTTGGTCAAAGAGCTACATCGTTACTTTCTGTTGCTCTGTCAATACAGATGAGAAACAGTTTTGTTGATATATTTAAATAGGGCAAGCAGCAGAAGAAATTCAACTTGGAGCACACTGCCTTATCTAACAAATTAATCAGACTTTTGTTGTGTAGTATGACTAATCTGATGCTGCTGCTCGCTGTTTTTCTGGAAATGTGCAAAAATAGAATTAAAACAAAAAAGTCTGAAGAACCGTTTCCAGTATTTGAACACAAATTCTCTTAATGTACAGAGTGCTGAGGCTACATCTGTGGATTTTTTTTTACTTTAAGCAATAAGCGATCTCTGGATGTGCCAGTCAAGACAAGAACTTGTAGAAGTTGCAATGTTTGTGTAAACTCTCATCTTGCAATGAATTGCTTGTGCTCAGCTTCATTCACATACAAATGACACCCAGGTATTTGCAGGTGGTGGATCTCAGGCCAGAGCTGAATAGTATTTGTAATTGATTATAGCATATATAGTTATGTCTCTTCTGAGTTTTGCTATGAGGGTGCCAGATTGTTTGAGGATGTATGAGCCTTTCTTGGGATTTGTTTATTCAATATAATGCTTAGACTCTTCATTCTGCAAAAAAAATAGCTACTGAGCAGTATGCTGTATGATTGGGCTGTTTAAGTCATGTTAGGCCAATTAGAAGATAAACTGAAGCATTTTTAAAGGTCTTTCTTAAGGTTTTTGGCCTGAGAAGTTACTGTGATGTATACTGAAAATGAATTAACAAATAGATATTTTATTTGATACACCTTATAAGAGTCTCAATAAGAACAATAAATTAAATCTAAAATTGGTCTTGATGTTTGGCTGCTGAAGAGTTTGATGAGGCTGGCTTTCAGTAGCACTTCAGACCATGGTAGTACTCGCTTATATTATTATGTCCATAACTTTTATTAAGTATAATTTGAAATGCACTGAGAAACCACACCAAACTAAATTGCCTCTTTTATAATAGTAATGCTTCTATAGCACCAAAATCTTTGACTTGATTCTTTTGTCTGCATTAATATCACCTTGAATATTGAGAAATAGAATAGATTATCTATTAAAAAACAGTCTGACAGGAGAAAATTCATTATATATATATATATAATCTGTGAAAATTATTTGAATTGCTTAAGTAGAGGTAAAAATTTAATCCATAAGAGAACAAAAACTGCAAAATATTTGAAGGCGTGTTTTTATGATACAAGCTAACCACAAATACTAAGCTATGATCAACCTAGCCAAGGAATAAAGGCTATCTCTCCATAGCTACTTAGGGGGCTCTACTGAGGGATAGGAACTGCTTAATGCGAAGGCTTCTAAAACTCTTACTATGTCATTTTTTCTGAGGTTAATGTACACGTACTTGTGGATATGAGAAACAAACAAAAAAAAAACAACAACAAAAAAAGGACTTTCCATTTCTGAATGACATATTAGATGTATTCCAGGCTGCGCTTCTAAGCACTTTAAAGAGAAATTGGGTTGTTTGGAAGGTTTTAAAAAAAGTGAACACATACATTTATCTTTAGCTGAATTCTGTCTGCTTATAAAAAGAATAAAGAATATGAACGGAGACTACTATTTATTTTTAAGTGGCGTGAAGACATTCCTGGCAGATGAAATGGCTATTTCAGATAATAAGCCAGGGCTAGGTAAAATATGCTGAGAAGCATGCTGTTATCACAAGCTCTCAGTTGGCAGTATATTCTGAGAACTTTAAACTGTTTGTGGATGGATAAAAAAAATCAGGAAAGTATACATGATGGGAAAAGAAAACTCAACCTGCCTTAAAATCTACAGCAGCAGAGAAAGGATAAATATTAGCAGATACAAGCCTTTAAGGGTGGGGCATTTAAATGAAACAGTCATATGCAGATCACTGTGTGCTTTTGATGTTTTTATCCAAATCTTTGCAAGGAAGATCACCACTATAGTATAACTCAGAAAGTCTAAAGCAAAGCAGAGCAATGAATGTAGAGAATCTGTAATCACAGTGCTCGATCATTTCAGTAGTAAGATGTTTCAGAAATCCCTTATGAAAAACAAAGCTGCTTGTTTCCTGGAAGCCTTTTCTTTTTAAATCCTTTCAAATCTAAGGGAGCTTCCAGAATACAAAAGAAACAAATACTTTGGAAAATGGGGATATTAGAAACTGAAGCCATAAATTTGCAAAGTGCTGTTCCTATTCATGGATAATTCAGATACTTTTAGATGATTGTGATCAGCTCCTGATAATTATCCCAGTGATCCAGACATGCAAAAATGAAGAAAGTGATTTGAGGAGGTTGACTGGCCACCTTTCTGTTGAAAATGTCAGTGAACAACTGAGTTTAGCCTGGTGGCTTCTTTGGTTTTGTGTATAGTGAAATACCAGAACAGTGATGTGATAGAGTCCAAAATGCTTTATGGTACTTTGTCCATAAGCTCACATAGCTTTTACATGCAGAGATAAAGTATGTATAGAATAACTTTCTTATATAGGATAATGTGTTGTTTCTGTGGATTCTGAGAATGAACTATGAAACCTTATCAAACATACATTTGTTATGCAGTTTTTCTTTGCTTTCTAAACCAGAATTAAGCAACACTGAAAGGAAAACTTCCATGTATTCTTATGGCAGCAGACTTTGCTACATCATCTTTATTCAGCTCATCCCCAAGTGTCAAGGAGGGTGCTGAATCGGTCTGATATCCCACAGAAGACTTTATTTTAGTAGCTGTATTCAGTCAAACTGCATATCTTTTGTCAACTGGCATCTTCAAAACATTGTATAAGGTAGCATGTAGAGAAGAGTCCTAGAAGGACCTGCAAGCTTATCTTCATCTAAGCTCTGGGCTTTGTTTTAATCTCTTAGCTCAGTGAGGCCTAACTGATTTCAAATGCCTTTGCCTTTGACTGAGTGAGGATTCACTTTGATTCTTCACAGGACAAAACTCTTCCTTCTTCAGTTCAGTGTTCAGGTTTTCATCCAGTCTGTTGTCCTGCGTATTACCAGGGTACACAGAGCTTCCTACAGGAAAACCATCCTCTCCACTGCCAAGGGCTTTGAATACTTTTGGAAGAGAAAGGACTTCAAAGGTATTTCTATTTATTTATTTATTTTAACTTTCAAAGGCATTGCCATTTGTTCTTTGGATCTTTGGTGAACTGAGGTTCCTCCAGGCCCTCTGAGAAAAAAAAAATATCATAACCAAATGAAAGATAGAGATTCTGCTCAATAAGTATACTGGGTGTTTTCCATGATCCTTGCACAGATTAAAATACAAAGAAAGTTTTTTTGTGTGTGTGTGTGTCTTCTCCTCCTTTCTTGCTGGCAATCTGTACGTCCTTTCATAAACTTGTACAGTTTGGCAGATTTTCAGTTACTTTATATTTTTTCTTGGTGGGAAAGCCCTGTATTGAGTTTAAGATCTGTCATTGGAGGTAAACAAAATTCTATCTCAAGAATGAACCAGCTAGGACATATGTAATGGCTCTGCATCCTGTGCTCAGTTACACCAAAACACTGCGCCACAATGAAACTTGAATGCACTGAATAAAGTTCAGGGTAAAATAAAACCAGAAAATCATCCAGCCTTAGTGATATCCTGTTTATAAGCCCACTTTGGAAAGCTAATTCTGAAAGTAGTTACATTAGCAGTAGCTTCTTAAAAATAATGCATGTATTTGAAAAATCATTTAGCTAAGATGAAGCTTTAAGCTTGAGTCTGATTAGCCACAAAAGCATGTACGAGTTATCAGTTGTCAGAAAAACTACTACCTTGGACTTCTGGAGCATGGTCTTCAAACTATTCAAGATGCTGGTAGGGAGAATCCCTTTGGAATCTGTTCTTAAGGGTGAAGGGTCCAGGAAATCTGGATGTTTTTCAAGAAGTAAGTCTTATAGGAACAGGAGCAGGCTGTCTGCTTGTGCCATAACTGGATGGGAAGAAGACTGATGTGGATGTATAGAGAACTTTTGCTGAGATTCCAGGAGAAAAAGAGAGTCTGCTTCCTGTGGAAAAAGGGATGGGCGACTCAGGGAGAGTACAAGGAAGTTACTAGGAGGGGAAAGCGATGACTGAGGATAAGTAAAAGGCTGAGATTCTGGAGTTAAATCCAGCTGATGTGACTGGTCATGAGTGGTGCTCCCCATGGGTCAGTATTAGGGCCCATCCTGTTAAATATCTTTATTGATGATCTGGATGAGAGGAAGTAAGTTTGTAGACGATAACAAGTTGGGAGGAAGTTTTGATCTGCCCAGAGGGTAGGATGGGGATGGTCCTACAGAGGAGCCTGGACAGGCTGGATTGCTGGGCTCAGCCAATGGGATGAAGTGCCAGGTTCTGCAGTTTGGTTGCAACAACCCTGTGCAGTGCTACAGGCTTGGGATAGAGTGACTGGAAGACTGCAGAGGGAAATGACCTGAGGATATTGGTTGAAGCTCAACTGAGCATGAGCCAACAGTGTGCCCAGTTGGCACTGTCCCCTGCAGGTGTTCAAGAAACATGTAGATGTGGTACTGAGGAACATGGTTTGTGAGCAGCATTGTTGGTAGCTGTATGGTTGGACTAGATGGTCTTAGATGTCTTTTCCAAATTTAATGATTCTGTGATTCTAATTATTATTATTATTATTTTTCTTTTTTAAATGGGGAAAAAGTCTGATACATTTCAATTTCATTCAAGCCAATTATTCCCAAACAAATGAACTGAAACTATTAATAGATTTGACTTTGCCCCAGGCTTTTAGCTGCCAGTTCCACCTCATTTTGGATGTTTCTCTAGAACATACCAAATATATTGTGTTTACTTATTACTGTTATTACATTTTTTTATGTCCTTCATGCCACTGAGGAAAGATTACATAATTTTGTATCACTTTGTATAATCTTAGTGAGTGGATTGTAATACATAGCTGATCTCATTTGGGAGTCTTTTGAGTTTTTAGTGTAATCATTATAGATGAGAATACTCAATAAATTGTATAAAATTGCAAAAAATGCATTTACTGGTTAAATTTCCCTCCCCCCCCCCATCTGCTGGGTCTCATTCTGAGTGTAAAATTGAATGGACGAAGGCTTCTACAAACCGTATAGAAAGCAGTAGACAGATGCTAGCTTTTTAATGAACCTCAGTTGTTGCTGTTGCTTGAGTTGACACAAGGCCAAGGGTGTGTGAGAAAGATAATAAATGCAAAACTTTTGTTTTCCTTTACAAAGTCTGAATGGTTATTTGATGTGACATTTCAGCTGAAGTTGGCTTCACTTTTTCACATAACTAGATAAATTTCAAAGTGATAGTTCTTTTCTGTTCTTTGTGGCTGATTGGAAGCCATCAAACTTGCAGTAATTCTGTCTTAACTACAGGAGAACACAGATCTTCATGGTAGTCTCCTTGATAGGAAGCAGAGCAGTTCTTGTTCTCCAGTGTATGTTTAACATATTTTGAAAAGAAAATTCTTCTCTTGGGGAAGATGTACAAATTAATCTGCCATAAGAAGCATCTTATTTGTAAGTGGTATAATTGAAAACATGAACAGTGAATTATGATATTTAATATCTTAGAGTTAAAAATTGTTCCACAACTCCTGTAGTAAAAACATCTCTCTATATCAACAGGTAGATCACACCTTGATGACTGAGTATTTCAATCTAATTCATCTGATGAACTATTGAAAAAATAATCCTCTTGGTTCTGTAACTACATGAGATGGAGACACACATTTTCCTGAAATAAGAACTCTGCTTATAAAGAGCATGGATTGGAGGCAAACCAATGGAGAACAAGGTATGCACTGTTTGTTGATGTTAAATCTATGTCTTCAATCTTGGAAAAAACAACCAAAAAGATCTGCTGTTGATTCTTGTAATATTTAAACATAGCAGATAGCACATGTTTCATCTTTGACCCAATAATACAGTGTCAGGTCAAATTTTTCACTTGGATTTTCATGTGAGCAAGTTTTGATAAATTTCTAATGGGCAAGATGGCTTGGAGAATAAAAGCATAAAGAAATGCAGCTGGACAAACCCCAAGGTGACTATTCTTAGTCCTATCTGAGTAGGAGAGAAAAAAATTACAATATTATCTTTTTGTCATCTCCAGTGTTTTACTGCACTCGATTATTTGCATTCAGTAATCTTCGCACAAGCAGCATCTTCTGCTGTCTAACACCAAAAAACAATTTGTTCCTTTCAGCGAGAGCTTGAGCAACTGTGCTCCATTGTGTTTATCATCTATACAATCCACTTTTGTAATTCATTCACCCTACCCAGGCTTACTTAAGCCCAGAATGAAGCCATAATTCACGAAGTGTGTGGTAAACCACATCTTTGGGCAATGGCAGCATAGGAAGCCTATTATACAGGTGCTTTATCACATCTGCTATACTGAGTTCTGAGAGGAAAAAACAATTCCTGTGATAGATTAAGTCTATCCCAATAAGAGTTTCATAAATCAGAGCAGCCAAAAACAGGAGTGGTTCTGAATGTCTGTCATGATCCAGGAGAGGCTGTAGTCTGGCAGATAATTTAAAAAGAAGGAGAAATGTCTTAAACGGTACTGAGAGAAAAGACCAATCGAGTATAGGAAAATGGCTCTAGTATGCTTACACTGCTCTAGGATTCACTCACTCTTTATCATGACAATCCTCCAACAACAAGAACAGAAGAAAATGCTCAGAGGAGTGGGAAACTTAACTGGGAGAGTCTGCTGACTTTGAGGAGATGTTTAGAGTCCCTGTGAACAGTGAACCAGTTAAAGGCACTTAGGAGGAGGAACATAAAAATTTTGTTAGACAATTAGAATATTTTTGACCTTGGGGTTGAGGTTTCAGCAAAAGGCTGACAACATTATTCCTTTTTTGGAATTGTTTTGCTCAATTTTATGAGTAAGTGCATCATCCTTAACTAATACTTGCAGTAGAGAGGATGTACCTCTTCATATCCTTTTTTTCAGTGCAAAAATCGTACTATATGTGAATGACAAAATAACTTCTCAGACAAGGTTAGTGGCAGATTATCTACCAATATCCTGACAAGTAAGCAACTTCCAGTAGGACAGGTAAATCAATCTTCCTGAAGGTTATGATGATATAAGACTAATGCATGAGTGAGAACAGGAACATTAAAGAGCTATGAGGTTGTGCTGACTTTTCGTGTGGGGAACGTCAGTCATGTCTTGGTTCTGAGCATCCCCTTGTACTAGACCCAGACCACTTTTTCTGGATGCCTAAACTGTGTTCAGAATGAAAAGATATGGCACAGGATTGTGAGTAATCTTCTGTTCACTGGGGTACCTTATGCAACTTGATGTGATTTTAACTCTACTGAACAATGTCATTTCAGTAGGAAAGAAATAGCTATGCTGCATTCCTAACGTGAATTCTCATGTAAACCATGTACGTGTCAGGTAATATTGTAGGAATAGCCCTTTGATTTTTCTCTGCATTAATTGGTAATGAATATATGAGCTTTTCTTGGCTTTATTAGCAGAGTAAATAAAAAGCTCAAACCTATTGCAGAGAAGTTTCTGTGCCCTACCGGCACAGCCACAGTTATAATCCGAACTGGCTGCTGCTCTGAGGCTGTCACTTACTGCCTTCATTTCTCTCTGGCCTGAGAGATGACAGTGCCTTCTGATGTACCATCCCCATCACAAATGCTACAGTGGTGTTCTCTTGGAGCTGTGCTTCCCAGTTACCTGTTCCTATAGATCTGAGTGCAGTTTTACCGGACACATCTCATGTGATTGTAATGTGTTAGTAATCTGTGAAGAAGTAATATGTAAGTGTCACAGGCTGGTTGAAGTTAGAAGGACCTCTGGAGGCCATCTGGTCCATACTCAAGTAGAACCAAGTGCAATCATTCAAAATCCGCATCACCACATTCACCTGGAAGCTGGTCGTGGGTGGTGTTTCCCAATGACTGATATTGCAGTCACTATTGTTTAACAGCTTAATTTAATAATGCAGTTGATGGGATGAAGTATGCTTTCAGCAAGATTGCAGGCGATTAGTGGGAGGAGTGGACAATGCTCCTTGGTTGTGCTGCTGTTCAGAAGGACCTGGGCTGATGGGAGCCTCCTCAAGTTCAGCAAAAGAAACTGCCAAGCCCTGCAGCTGGGCTAGGATCCAAGCTGATGCCAATGATACAGAGAATTCACTGGCTGAATAGCTCACAAATTTGATACTGAAGCTTCCTTTTGTTTATCTGAATATGGTTTTCTACATAAAAGTTGGAGATGAGAACTTTGCTAGATTTTCAAAAGCTAGAGTTTGAGGTGCAGAAAGCCGTAGTGGATACTGTCCAGCAGTGTTTTCTGAGAGCTGCTCAGGAGATGTGTGGGAGCACTCTAAGCTCTTGCATGTTCCTCCTGTATGTTGAACTACCATTCCAAATTCAGTTTTTAAGAAAGTGGCATTATAAAATGCTTTTGACACGGGCTGAATGCCATGTGATTTTCTAGCATTTATTTCCAGTAGGGGGAGAGACTACAATGTAACAAACATGTCGCTAAAAAAGAAAACCAAAACCAAAAACAGAAAAACAAAAAAATAACAACAACACTCTATACCACTTAATATTTATGAAGGAAGGATTGCATGAATATTGTTCTTATTTCAGAATTACTCAGTGCAGCTTTGAATACAAAAACATCTTTGGCACGAAAAGTTATTGAGATTCTTTTCTAAAATGAACGTGAGTTGGTGAGAAATTCTGGCTAGGACAAACAAAAGAATCCCATGATACAAACTGAGCTGTAACCTCTGTTCTCAAATCTCTTATCCTATGATCTAGTCCAGGAGAAGTGAATGACTTCTAATCAGCTCCCATAATGCTGAACTGTGCAGGCATTTATCTGTATTTTCAGCGAGCTCAGAGCTTACGCCTGTTGTCAGTTTTAACAAACTGCTCCCCTGGAGCTAAATTAGGGTAAAACGCCAGGAAGATACCTTCATCTCCCAGCCCTTAAATATGGCAGAGGTGAAAAGAAACAACCCTGTAGTTATCAGACCCTGGGAACTGCTTGGCTTATGTATTCTAGGGGCTCCTTGTCCTCCCTCTAGGAATGCTGCAGATGTGCTGGCAGGTGCTGCAGTTGGGCCATGGGATGAAGCTTTGAGGCCTGGTCCTGGTGGCTTGGCTTCATCTTGTTGGGAGTTAATGAGCAACGTTTGTTTTCTCTTTGATGTCAGCAGATGGCAAACAACCCTGACAGCAAGGAACTCTGGCCCACACCCCTGTCCGATTTATGGCATCATGTACTTCTGAAATAATGGGTTTGGGTAGTACTCGATAATAACATAAAAAGCATTTCTATTCCCTCTACTTCATGTTCAAAGTACTGATAATTCATGCATGTAGTTGCTTTCACCATACCCAAGAAGTTAAAAAAACTGAAAACGAATCCAGGAAGACTTTCAATTTTTTCTTCTTCTTCTTTTTTTTTTTTTATAAATAATTTTTTAAAATTTATTGCTGATAAATATTTCTGTTTATGATTTTAAAGAGTAGTTCTATGGACTCTCACTATTCCCACTGTTCTAGATAACTGCTTACCTTAAGATAAGTTTTCCATAACAAGAGGGAAATTTCCAGAATCTTATTTTTGAAAATTCTCAAAATTAAGTGGTTTCTGCTGAGAATTGCACACTTCAAATGTCAGGCTGTGATGCAATGCTCAAATTTTATCTGCCCTTGTCCCACTCTGAACTGCAATTACTGTTGTCTGTTTGTAGGAAGAGAGCTGCTTCTGTCGGGGCAAGACTCAAGTTTGCATTGCTAGTGTAGTATCCATCTTGTATGCTGGTGGCATGCTAGAATAAATTGATCTGTTTAATGCACAGATTTACTCCTTAATTAAAAAAGTTTAATTAAGAAGATCAGTGTTAATTTAAAGTCATTAAAAAACTCTTAACACATTGTTGTAGATTTATTAGTGCTTGGAAGCACGTTGTTTTCAGGCCTGCTAGCATGAATGGTGATGCGTATGATCCAATGTAATGTTAGCTTACCATGCTTTTTGCTGACACCAAAAACTTGCAATAGCTGTGAAAGATGATTTGCTTTTATTTTCATGAAATTGGCCTCTATCTTTGCTATTTCTCTGCTGTTCTGTGCACTACAAGTTTTAGCTGAACTGGAGGGAGAAGATGATAGTCTGAGAAAGACATCCTTAATTGGAGTCCTGTGGAGCTGTATCCACTTAAAGGGCAAGAAAAGGGAAAGCCTGCCCTCTCTAGGTATTACATAGTTTCTATTGCATAGACAGGTACAGTAAGTTTCAATCTTAATTGTTCCTATTATTTCCAGTGACTGCCTTCCAAATTGCATCCTCTTAAATAGGACCCTGTCACATTAGCAGTTATTACATCTAGGTTTTTTTGGCACTGACACATTGTGTAGAGAAATGGATTGAGTCCTACTCCTGGCTCCACACTGCATCACCCGAAAGTGTAGATGCATGATGTCTCCAGGCCATAAAGACAGAGGAAACATATAATTCCTTCAGCAAATTACTGTCCAACCCATCTGTGGTTTCCCTGACTCTAGACCTGTAAATAGAATGATCCCTATAAATAGAATGACTTGTGCTGGAAGGGTCTGTAAAGATTATCTGGTTCCAACTCCTCCCACCAGACCAGGGCCCCATCCAGCCTGGCCTTGAACGTCTCCAGGGATGGGACACCCGCAAATTTCCTGGGCAGCCTGTGCCAGTGTCTCACCACACGAAAAATTTTCCCCATAACATATAACCTAAATCTCCCCTCTTTTAGTCTAAAGCTATTTCCCCTTGTTTTATTGCTCTATAAGCAGAGTTAAAACTAACCCAAGGAGTCTCAAATACACTAGAAGATGAAAGGACACAAAGAAGAGAACCTTTGGTGCCTAAAAGGGAACAAAAGTCCAATGGCTGGGATGGCAACAGACAGGTCAGAGGTATGAAGATTTGAACTGAGAGGTTCCAGAAAGGGTACAAATGCCTCCTTGACACAAGCAGGGCCTATCAGCAACACCAGAGGATTAGCAGGAAGTCCCTGTACCAATTCACAGAATTCTACCCACCATGCTCCTCCATGGGCCCCACAATGGCTCTATGTCTGGGTGAAGGGTGGTCATGAGTGCTGACCTTCAGGGGTTCATCTTGGGACTGGTGCTCTTCAACATCTTTACCAATGACCTGGACACTGGGATCAAGTGTACCCTCAGTAAATTTGCTGATGACACCAAGTTGTGTGGTACAGTTAGTACCGTAGAAGAAAGGGATGCTGTCCAAAGGGACCTGGAAGGCTTGAAGAGTGGATGGGCACATGAGAATCTAATGAGGTTCAACAAGGCCAAGGGCAAAGTGTAGCACTTGGATTGGGGCAAACCTAGATACGAGTACAGACTGGGAGAACTCATTGGGAGTAGCCCTGCAGAGTAGGACTTGAAGGTCCTGATGGATGAGAAACTGGATATGAGCTAGCAATGTGCTCTTGTAACCTGGAAGGCCAACAGTATCTTGGGCTGCATGAAAGAGGGGTAGCAACAGGGAGAGGGAGGTGATTGTCCCCTTCTGCTCTACCCTTGTGAGGCCCCACCTGGAGTATTGAGTCCATGACTGGGGGGACCCAGTACAGGAGGGTTGTAGAGCTGTTGGAGCAGGTCTAGAGGAGGACTGTGGAAAATGATCAGAGGGCTGGAAGATAAGTTGAGGGAGTTGTGCTTGCTTAACTCAGAGAAGAGAAGGCTTCAGGGTGACCTCAGCATGGCCCTCCAGTACTTGAAGGACAATTTCATGCAGGAGGAGTTCTGATAGTGATAGGGAAAGAGGGAATGGTTTGAAACTAATAAAGGGTGAGATTGAGGTTAGATGTTAAGGAGAAATCTGGGGTGGTGAGGCTCAGGTACAGGTTGCCCAGAGAGGTGGTGGATGTCCCATCCTAGGAGACACTCAAAGTCAGGCTGGACCAGACTTTGAGCAACCTGATCAAACTGTAGTTGTTCCTGTATTCATTGCAGAGGAGCTCAACCAGATAACATTTAAAGGTCCCTTCCAACTCCAATGATTCTACGATTAGGAGGAATCTGATAGCGGTAGATAGCCGGGGGACTTGCCAGATCTCCAGGAGGGGGGAGATCTATGGGACCAGGTTAGACTAGCATCTGCCAGTGTGCATTTCCTTCCCATCACTGCTGGGTGGGATGGTGCTACACCCTGAATGCCTTTATGCTCCCTCCCAGCCCTTCCTTCCTTCCTCTCATTCTGTGTTCTGCATTTTACTTATTAGTGAGCTCCAGGTGTCATCCAAACTTGATCTTTCTGGCAGTGGAGATTACTGCATTTTTTTTAACAGTAAGACTTCTACTTCACTCTAGAATTTAAAATGTTATTCATGCTTTTAATGGAGGTGGATAACTAGAAAAAAATCTGTATTCATAATTGCTATAAATTTGCTTCATTCCAGTGAAGTCTAGGCAGTAGTAGCAATTTTGCTCCATCTAGGAATGTGGACAAGTATTTCATGTCTATCAAAACATTCATTAAAAATAGTGAAAAATACAACAGACTTTAAAGTGAGAAGGGAATGAAGGTGGCCATTTTTGGAGGATGCAATAGATACAAAACCATTTTCTTATGATTTTTAATATGCTATCAGATGGAGTGTGCATAGATAATTGAACTTTACGAAGTGATGAATTAACATCCTTAGGAATTAAATGTGATGTTTAAGAAAGTTACTGAGTGTTAATGGATTTCTTCATTTCTTTATTATACATTGGGTGTCATTCTAAAGCAATTCTGAAAAACAACAGAGAAAGCCATAAACATTTTCCGAATATTAAGATGAAGTTCCAGAAGAACTAATGGGTATGTAATTGGAAACACAAATTTGCATACAAATTTGAACATGATATTTCAAAGCTTGCAAACATCAAAGTGTATTAAAATGACAAGCTATCCATGCCACTGTACAGTTTTTATTTTAAATGGATGAAAGTATAAAATAAAAAGGATTTACTTGTGAGATGGCTAATTATATAAAATTGCTTTAGGCAAAAGGCAACATCAAGCTATCAAGACATGCATTTACTTTGTTTTTTGTGTGCAATTTCTGTGTACCTTGGAGGTCAGAAGTGGAACATGTGTCAAGAATAAAAAGATAATACAGAGTCACAGCTTTCTGTTTAGCAAATAATAGAGGTATCTCCTACTCATACTTTGAACTCTAGACAAATGTGCATATAGAATCCTCTTCCTTTCATCCACAGAACGTAGCCCCTCTTTGTTCATGTGCGACTCGCAAAGCTGTTCTGGCTGTGACTGACTACGTTTGCAAGACCCTGAACAGAGTGGTGCTTTGCAGAAGGGAAACCGTGTGGGGATCACTGCTGTAACATCAAGGCCATGAGCACTGATGCTGCAGTACCCCTTGGCCTCATATTGACCAGGGCTTACCCACAGAACTGCCCATATCTGGTTTTCTGCACTGTGTTCTGTTACTGCCTGCCAGCTTGAGGCACTCTTTTCATCAGGACTGTACTAAATCCTTCATTGGTAATGCCCTGTCCTGTTGCCTTTTCTTGAGAGCTAGGAGGGCTGCTGCATCCAGCTGAATAAAACAGTGTGAGCTGTGCCTAAAATCAGTAAGAGGTAGTATCTAGCTGGTGGCAGTTCAGATGTTCAAAGTAATTGTGTACTTGACAAGAGGTTTAAAAAAAAAAGAAAAAAGCCCTGTGGGACTTGTGCAGAAAAGTAAAGAATAAATTACAAAGGGCTTCTAACAGCTGTGAGAAATATCAGATTTCTCACACCTTCAGAGAACAGTAGGGCTCTGCAAGCATTCTTATAAATGTGTGAATTTTCCACAGTCTTGAACCTGGGAGTTCAGTAGGTTTAGCAGTGTAATGCATCAGAACAATTTAGCCAAATGGAAAGAAGAACATGGATCTGTGCTCCTCTCGACTTGAATTTAAAATGGAAATACAACAGAGAAATTCAATACTAATACAGCAGCATACTTGCATTGTCTTTTGTCTACATTCAGACCTTTGGTATGAAAAAAAACCACAAACATTTGAGGCTTTCTGAGAAAGGCTTTGTGTGTATGAAGTAGCACGTAGTGTGTAGAAACAGCCTGACTGTACCTGCCCAGTAGGAGGCAGTAGGATGGAAGGGAATCTGGTGCACAGATAGCCACCACAAAGAAGCCTCAACAAACTGCTTCAGCAAAACGCACCAAGTGGGCATACGATAAAACAAGCACTGTTCTAATGCTGTTAACAACACACTGCCTACATAGGAAAGTTCTTGATTTTGAACTGTCACTACTCCTATCTGTGACATACAGGTTTTAGCTAGAGTAGAAGATGGTTTCCTGTTGTTTTCTGGTGACAGATTTGTGTTGGGCATCATGAAACAAAATGCCAAGTACGAGGTTAATTTATTAAGCTAGTATGTCTAATTTGATTGCAGGACTAGAGTGAATCTTAGTATGTGTCCTGAGTTCAGGCCAGGTAAAGTTGGTTACTAAAATAAAATCATGCTGCTTGTCCTTGAATCAGATGGAACTCATAGCAGGAATCCTCCTCCATAGCCTTGAAACCCTTTATAAGGTACTGTGTAAGCTAGCAGTGTTTGTACACTATTGTTGGCTATTTTTCAAGCAACAAAAATATTAAAAGAATTAGGTAAATCAAAATTAATATGCAAGTCACTGACTTAAAAAAAGAAAAAAAGAGTCATAATTAAGCCTTTAGTTATAGGAAGGCAGCTGCTGCTATTCGTGGATCATGCTTGTTGTGTTTTTCTTTATCCTGCTTTTGTGCTAAATGTAGGAACCCTGCTGTCTTGCAATATGCATGGGACTTCATCTCCAGGGCTCTACAGTGTGTAATACAAACTTATGTTTTGAGTAATTTAGGGGAAGAAGCAATTATTTGAGGTTTGTCAAATTAACCTTTCAACATTTTCTTGGCATACTGCTTTCAGTATCAAGAAGTCACTGGAGGGCCCTGGAGGAGTAGAGGTTCCCTCAGGTAGTTGCCCTCTCTGTGGAAGAGAGGCTCCCTCTCAAAACGTGGGTACTTGCAACATGACTGCACAAACATCTAGGATACTGCAATCCATCCCCTGTACTACTACAAACACCCCTGATGTCAGTGACACTGGGCTGAAATAAGGGTTTTTTTGACGTGCATTTGATCTGAATGTCATCTGGTCATCTCAGCCAATGAAGCACACTGTGGAAACTATTTGAAAGTCATGGAAGTACCAATCTTTGGGAATTTAAAAGACTAGACAAAATACTGTGAAATATACAAGGGAGAGAAATGCTGTTCTGTCACATTGGCACAGATAACCAAATGTATTTCTTTCATCTTCAGACACGCTCTATTTTCTGTAATTACTATATTACAGGCTATCAAAGCCTGGAATACAGATTTTTTTTTTTTTTTTTTTTTTTTTTTTTTGTTATGAGGGACAACCTGGCTGCTTCTTACTATTGCCCCTGAGAAATTACTGAGGATATTTTTCGCTGACTGCTGCAGAATGTTGTGACTGAAACACCCCATAAAATCATTGTAGATGTCTTCTTTTGTTTGAATTGTGCATCTAAATTGGGCACTGTTTTTTCTAATCTTTTCCGGAAGGCTTCCTGAAGGAAAATGTAGTATGGTTTTCAACATGGAAAAAGCAGGAGGAAAATGAGAAATGGTTTTTTATTTTGTCTTGCTTTGTATGGTGGTGGTTGCTGTTGTCTTTTCTTCCAAAAAAGGAATGCATGGCCCTTGTAACATTCTGAGATGTTGTTTACAATTTGCAGGACCTGATGTGGAATTTCAGATGGCATTGCAATTATCAGATAACCATCTAGAATAACATTTTCTAGTGTTTGACAAGTATGTCATTTTGAAACTTTGGAAAAAGGGATATTTATACATTCTGATTAATTAGAAAGTACTTGCAGTATTTCTTCCTCTTGTTTCTTCCCAGTACCCCTCATTCTTCTGTATCTATCTTCAAGACTGTATGAGAGACATTCTAGAGTCAAAGAAATTCCCCTGACATTGTTTAGACATCATAGTGAAAAACATGAGAGTTGTGCTGGTAACGGAACGTACACGTGGCAGAATGGGGAACACAGTGCCTCAGATCCATGCGTTCTGAATGGAACCTTGTGATATCCTTCTTATCGTCACTCTGTCTTGCATATCTTCCATCTATGAATGCACAACTTCCTGGAAAAATTATTAATGACTACTTGTAATACCTCAGGGCTTTAACAAGCTTTTTGGAGTGCAGGATCTGTTGTTCAGTATCAGTACAGCTGCTTCAATAGTGGAGACCTTGCTGTGTCACTTTTCGCACAGACAGATGAATTTTCTCTTCTTATTTTTTTGATACTTTCTTCATTTTTTCAAGCCAACATTAAATCATGTGCAGAGAGAAAGCTGCTCATTCTCCTCAACGCAATTCAGGGAATAGCCATCTGACCAGTCTCCACTGTAGCTCTTCCCTCCAGGCCTACTTCCCAGCACTGCACCCATATGTGAAGATGACCCTGTTGGTGGATGCTGGACTGAATGTACCCAAGCTCAGGAACTGCTGACTGCCCTTTGTAGGGCTAAAGCAGGTGTCCCGAAAATTGACTGGGCTGTGCTGTGGTCTTACCTTGCTGAAGATAAAAACAGAAAATAGATTCTTTATTAAAATTGTGTTTCCTAGTATTAAGGAAGCGAGAGTAATCTTAAGTATAAGTAATAGATTCTTCCATGAGATACACCTCTACAAATGAGTTTTATGATGAATATTTTGGTAGCTGATAGAGCTGAAAGACTCTGAAGATTGGACTGATGTATTTTTTTTTCATTGCTTTACTCAGGTAATCAGCAACTGCATTAGTCGCCCTCAGTCATTATAGCGCCTCTGATCCTTCATCTCTTACTCCTGGAGACTACACATTTTGTCCCACTAGAGTGTCCTTCCTTTTAACAGACACAAATCAGACTTTGCAAGCAAGAAACTTGCAAGTTTAGCTAGTTGGTGTAGCCAGGCATAAGAAACTTTCCTTCCAATTTTAAGGGCTTATTTTCACATAATCTCCCACATTCAGAAAGAACCAGATATAAGTACCTCTTATGCATGCTGAGTCTAAAATGTATCCTGCCATTGTTAATGAGTACTCAAAACCCCCACCTCTTGCACAAGCAGTGACAAAATGGGTTTGTTTATTGGACTATATCTCTCCATCACTTTATGGATTATTTAGCAGGCTGTCATTAGTTATAAAAAGGATGTCTAAGGCCTGTAAATTTGTATACCTAGGTCTCAATACATCACAAGTTAAAAGGTGTTTTAAGTTTCTCTTATATAGGTTAGTATTGGTTCTAAACATCAGCTGTAGCCTATTTTGACACTTTGTTACAAGATTGCTGAGGAACGGCTGATGAACTTGTCAATGTCTTTCTATGTGTAGCTGTTATCATCTACTTAATTATTTTTTTATAACATCTGAAGTATAATACATACTACAGAATGCAAGAAGTGTCTGTCTAAGCCAACCACCTGTGAGGATCATTTAAAAACAGATGGTGAAGAAACAATTTTGCCAAAATGTCAAAATTATGGCATAATGCTGGAAATTACTGCCTGATGTTTATTAATATAGTAGTTATGAGCCCCCAATCATTTTGCATGTATAGTTTGTTGCACTCCTTCTTTTGAATGAAATAATCGTTATGCAAAGTTGCTTTCATGGAATGTATGAGTGTAAAAGAAAGTTCCTGTAACGTGAAATAGTCCAAATATGCCAATGACTTTAACTGTGTTTGCTTGCTGTCTTGCATATTCTGCATATATAGTGCTCTGCTGCAGGGGAACAGATGTGTGTTGGAAATGAATAGATAGGCATAACTTCTTCCTGGTACAACTTCAGGTGTTGAATTAGAGCTATTTGCATATAAAAATCAATCAATTTGAAGAAATAGCTTTAAAGTCTGATGAGTAAGTTTTGTATTAGGTCAGTAGAGGACTAGCATGTGAAGTCTCTCAGAATTTACTCTAGAAATCTCCTATTCAGGAGTAAATATTGGCATTGTTTCCTAGCTGGAGCTTTTGACAGAAGCCTGGTGGCAACAATCTTTTGAGTTTTGATGTTTCTTATACTGGTACTTACAGCACATCTGAAGGAGCCCAACTCCTGCTTGCCATTCAGGTATCATTGTGAAGGATGAGCAAACCATTCCCTCCAAGCAATGCACTTGTTGGATCTGGTATTTATTTACTTGCAGAGCTTGATTTATTTATTTATTTATAACAGATTTTCACTACCACCATCTCATCTCCATTGAAAAGAATTTGTTTTCTTTTAATAAGTTGTTTTCTCGACTAGTAAAAAATGGTTCAAAAAGTCAGTTCTTGATCATGTTGCCAGTGATCCTCACAATGCATAAGAATTGAAAGGTTTTTCGTCTTCACACAGAAGGATGGAAGCGCAATTTTTAAGCAATCTCATTGCTATATACTATCTCACTAGCACAACTTTGATATTTCCTTAATATTCAACTGATGAAAAAAGTTTTGATCGAAATAATATTCCTCAGGCTACTTTTTGAATACCCAATAGAGTACTGTGATATTTAGGACACTTAATTTAGGTATTTATCTGCGTTTGAAAACTTTGTTCATGAGATGAAGGCTATCATCATAGTGAATTTTGAAATTCATGAGATAACTAAATTTTGAAAATTCTATTACATTTTTTTTTTTTTTTTTACTGCGTCTAGCTCATCTATGAATCTGAAAAAAAGGGTAAGTACATGCATTAGTATTATAAAAGCATTTAGGAGATTTAAAATTTGCTTTGGAATTGTGCCAAGTAATTGTTTTTATGAAATACCTTGCATTCTAACAGTCTGTTTCATATGTCAGAAAGCTAGGTTAGGAATTTCTAGACATCAAAAGATTTTCTGGGCTATATTTTAGAAGACTCCTTAGGTTCATTTTTAGCTGAATCTGTGAGTTTTTATCATTCCATGTAAGGTTAATTTACTTTGTGATACATGAAATATACAGAAGGGAAACTGCCCTTTCAGTCTATCTTAAATCCCACTGGCTTTCAAAGCAGCGCTCCTAATTACTATCTACAGTCTCACTGCAGATACATTTGAACTTTTATTTCCACTGGTCTGTAAATCACCTATTGAGGAAATAACTCTGAAAATAGAAATGAACATGAGGATGATATAAATCTGGGGAAGAAAATAACATTTAATGTGAAGTGAAATACATATCCTTGGTTAAGTCTTTTACTGTACTGAAGCCAGAATGCTTGAGTATAAGAACTAAACTCATTGAAGAGGGTGGAAGAAGCAGGAATTGATGGTAAATGTCTTTTACTTTAAGACCCAGATTTGTTTTCTTCTTTCAAATTTTGTAACTGGAATGTAGAACTAAGAGAGAACAAGTCCATATTGAACATGTAGCAAAGCTCAGAACTCTGTTTGAGATAGTATCAGGCATATACTTGCCTGATCACAGTGCTGAGCTGGGGATAGTAGGATGTCTGGTGATACTGAATGGACAATGTATGATACTACACAAAGTAGTGTCACATTAACATAGCACTATCTTATTTTGTTACCGCTGTCCTTTCAGTCAAGGCATTGCAACCAAAATGGAGGATGTAGCTCGTATTTGCAATCTAGAGCTAATAATGTGTAGTAGATTAAGCTGTTAAAAATTGAGACAAATGTTCCTTTTGGGTATTAACAGTATAGAACTGGGGGAGAATAAATAAGCCTAAAGGTTATTTATCATTAGTATGACAAAAGTTGCAATAGTAAAACTTAATACAGAACTTATTTCCCCTAGCTATCTTTTGAATTGCTGCTCCATGTCTTGAACAGTACTCAGTTCTATTTCCTAGAATATATTATTTCTTTTTACATGGAGAGCTCTCACCCACTAACTTTTCTGTACCCTTCAATCCAGTAGCTAAGGATAGGTATCTGTAGACTAATGATCCATGTGAACCGTTGTTCTCTCCCAGTACGGGATCTCCCAGCAATGAACACATGCAGGTATCAATGGCTCGCTACATCCGGCGCTGAAGCATGTCTTTTTTAATGTTCCCCTATTTTCTATTGATTAGAGACCAGAAAATACCCACAGCACCTTTGTGGGTACCACTGTTTTCACATCCTGTTTTGTAATGCAGTTTTTAAAGTCCATGTAAGTGGAACCTTGATTCTTGGAAGTACACTGTAGAAAAGGAGCTTTCTCACTTGGATCTTAATTATTCTTTTCCTGGATTCCACCAAGTTGGAGACAAAGAAGTCCAAGTCAATTTCTGGCTTGTGTCACGGCCAAATCCTTAGAGAAAGAATCTAGATCTTACTTGCTTTGTCATTTTTAAATGTGCACTCTGACAAGCCTCCATCCACTTTCTAGGAAGTTACTTGTTCTTGGCTATGAAGAAGGAAACTGGATGTTTAGGTTTCAACTGCAGCTGTAGAAGGTGAAAATGAAGTGTTTTAAAAATGACATCAGCCCTTCTTGAGCCCACGACTCTCTGTTGCCAAAATTAATGTTAATTACTAGATAAGTGAAAACTACACCTGTGTTAACTTGGAGTTAAACCATCAAAAAAAACCACACAAGGAACAAAGTCAATTTCAGCCCAAATCAGGTTTTCTTTTTTTTTTTTTTTTCTTTTATGGAGACATTGCTTATGGGGTGTAAAAGCTGAGTGTTTTGCCTTAGTGAGAACTGCAGATTTTAGCCCTATCTCTGATTATTAAGCACAATCTTATTTTAGCATACTGTAGTTTTTACTTGCAATGAAAACTTAGCGCTATAAAAGGAATATTAAATGAATTAATTAAAAAGTAAAACATTGCCTAGTTTAAATGACTCACAGTAGTTTACTTGGGGTGCGTTATCATCTAGTATTTCACCTTTATATCAACTTAATGATATTTCTGACCAAAGTGGTTTAATAAGCTCCTCCACTGAAACAAGCTTATTGCTTTGAATATTGGGAAGAAAATTGAGTAAAAAGTCATTTTAAAGTCAAGTTTATAGCAGCTTACAGTTATATGTATCTGGTCAGAGAGCGTTTGAATCTGAAATAACAAACTGAATTCTCAGAAATGACATGTTAATAAGAAAAAGGAGACACTTGTTTAAAAATATAATATTTATATTATATTATATTATATTAATTATATTATATTATATAACTTCCATGGACTGCTAGCAGTTCTAAGCAGATAAGAAGCCCTGATGGAAATAAATGGAAATTTTCCATACAAGTTGGAAAATTGTGATTTGATTCTGTTGAATTTGGTGAATCCTACTGACACCAGATTAAGTGCAGGTGAAAAGCAGGTTTGCCTTGTGAGGCTCTTGCCAGACAGCAGCCTAGTAATTGAGCAGGTGCTCGATCTCACCTTTCCTTAGGCAAGTATTCAATCAGTAGGAAACAAATAGCTGAATGCCAAGAGCAAACACACTGAAATTAAAGGGTATTTTTCCTTTGAGATTGTTTTTTGGCACTGCTTGTGACAAAAGGAGGCACAGTGTTTATAGATGGAAATGCATTTCTTTCTTGAGTTGGATGTGTGTGGTCAGAACCTCATACCTGGAGGGGTTCTGTCAATGCAGGAGGCCTGTAAGCAAGCAGTGGAAGTATAATCCTGGGACAGTCTCTGAGGAGGTTTCCCTCTGAAGCCTGAGCTAGTCAGGACTACCCAGCTGGTGTGTGATCACTTACTATTGTGCTTGTGCTGGACAATAATTAAATGATAGTGAAAACAGACAGATGGTTGAAGCAGACTCCACTGGAATCTCCTCATGCGACATTCCCCAGCCAGTGTGAGGAAAATGGATCTTGCCTTCTCTCTGCACTTGTGTGAGCATAATGTTCAAATGCTGAACGAATGCTCAGCAGCCCCGAACTGCCACAGACCGCTCTAAGGAGAACTTCTGCTACCCACCTTAAAACATATGCTTCAACAAATGAAGTTTTAGTTCTCCACCTTTTTCACAACGGCTTCCTTTTCCTGTGGCTGCAAGTTGTTCAGATTCAGAGACACCGCAGTGATTAAGTCCAGGTGAATCCTCTCCAAAAAGGGTTCAGCTCTGTCTTGTCCAGATGCTCTCTCGTATTTTGAAAACCTTATTGATACCAGTGCAGCACACTGCACTGAATGCTCCCTCTCTTTGTGGACGTCTCTGTGGTGATACTGTGAACTTGTGCCATGAATACCTTGCATATATGTGATACATAGACAGCTTCATGAGATTGGGCAAGTTCACCTAACAATTTTGTTCTGGATTCAGGTGTAACTTGTTTACTGATGAGTTAAAAGTGTTTTCCATTGGAATTATTGCTGTTTTTCTTCATTGCTAAAACAAGCATGAAGAAATAAATCAGTTCTGGAAATTGCGAGAAGGAGCACAACTGCTGATTGACTGTTATTTTGATGTCACGTCTAGAATAATTGTTTTGGAAAAATAGTATCACAGCAAGGTAGCACAATTTTTGTAGTTACAGATGCAGGTTGAAGAGAAATCACCTGTATAAGGACCCATCTCATTTTTGCAATCATGATAAATTTGATTGTGCTATGCCAATTATAAACTAGATCAAACACTATGGTTGTTAGCATTCCAGTCGGGATGCGTACAGGGTGGTGGTGTTGCTGAGAAATACAATTTCAAATCAGAATGAAATTGCTAGCAGTATAACAAGCCTGTCTCTGTGTGTCCTTCAGTTACATGCACAGGTGGGTGTACACATAAACTCCCAAGTATGTGTGAGCACATACAAACCCACCATGTAGAGATGCATTCAAATGAAAATATCTTGCATCTGCTTCTGTTCAAAACTTGGACTCCTGTGTGAATTTCAGCAGCTGGCATCCACACTGATACCTCAGCTTTTGAGGCTGACCTTTGCTCTGCAGCCTGGTCTGATGGAGCAGAGAATCACCTCCAGCCTAATAGATCACTTTTCACCTGATCATAGTCACTGCCCTTTAGATGCGGTACAACAGAAATTGATGCACGTGTGCAGAAAAATTGTCCTTGAAAAAATGTCCCAACTCCCTAAAAATTGCAGTTGTTAAAAAGATTTACTTCTTCCCAGGAAGGAAGAATAGAAGCAAGGAAGTTTTTTGTGACGCAAAACATTTAGTCTGTCAGCATGATCTCAGCTCTTTGGTGCAAACCCTTTTTTGTTTTGCATAAATATAGATGTGGCCTCCTAAAGGTTATTCAGCCATGGAGAGGTATTAACAGTGGCTGCAAGATCAGTGAGAAAAAGGGGAGGAGAAGGAAGAGGAGCCAGTGAGATGTGGTCACAGCTACTGCCCTTTTTCTAGGAAAACAACGAATAAGATCAAGATGATGAAATGTTAAAAGGCAGCATCACTGAAGCATGTACAGTCAGTATAAGGAGACAGTGAGTCACTGCTGTGCGTGGCCTCACTTCCCTTAATTTGTTGGATGCATTCCAAATAGTGCATCGTTGGATCTTAAATTGATTCCTGCAGCTCCAGTGTTTCTGAAATCCTCAGGAAGACCTGGAGCAGTGGTGCAGCCTCTGGCAAGGGAGCTTTGTTGTAACTGAGATTAAGCTCCTGGTGAGTTTGCCAGGTATGGCAGGTGGCCTAAGCATGACTACCTCTCTGAAGATTTCATCACTGTAATCTGCAATTAACCTTATTCCTCAAGCTTATGCCCCAGGATGCTGCTGATGTTTCACATTTCTTTTCTTTTTTTCCCCCCTCTATAATGCTGTGAGACACTGATGTGTTAAAGCTCTTTGGTCTTTGCAACTTTTATTGTTGCATGTAGAGATGCTGTGACCAGTGTGTAGCACAGTTCTGTTCTAAAGCTTTGGTGATGCAAAACAAACACAACTCATCCAAACTCATAAGTTATGATATACTTGTGACTGCTTTAGTCAGTGCTGTGCTACAGAGGGCACACAGGATTGCAGCCACTTTGGTCCTTAATCTTTCAGCAACAGAGAAGTCACCCTGAGGCAGATGGTCAGACTCATTCTGATCTTGTTTGCACCTTGGTAAGTCAAGAGTAACTTCAAGGCAGTAAATTCAATTATGATGTGGGTGGTAGACAGTGCCAGTACAGGCTATATTTCACCATTTTTTGTTCTAGGCATTTACTTTTTTTCTTTTTTAATGATTTAATTTAGAAAGGGATTAGAATTCTTCTTTGAGCTGCTTTTCTACCCATCTTTATTATTTCCTTTTCATTTAGTCTCAGCCAATACATGATGTTTTCTTTCTTAATTATTTGCTAGCGTGGTAATTTTCTTTTTTTAAATGTATTCAGATCACAACAATTTTCTTGCAAAGAAAAGCATGAAATTCACTGCCCTTGAAATCAGCATCCATAAGGAGGAAAATATATCCTTTCATATTTCACTGTCAGAAAAGAATAGTAACCGTGAAGTTATATTTATGTACTGAACCTTGTAATATTCAAAGAGGAGGAAAAAGTATATAAAGGATGCTGATTTTTCTTTTGCGTATACAGCGTATATAACATTTAACTGTCAATGTTCAGGTAATAATTTGTTATAAAAACCTTCATATTTCAGAATAATGAAGGAGGCGATACAAAACAGACTGTCATTACTGACCATATGGCTATGGTCTCAGGCTCCCTCTTAGTCTTCTAGCCAGATAGAAAGGGGAGAAATATCCAGCCAGATTTCTAAGTCCATGTCATTTTCTTTGCACTGAATGCTAATTTTGGTTCAAGATGGAAAACAATTTCTTGAAATATTACATAAAATCTTAGCACATGCTATGTGCTTCTGTTATTCAAACTGCTTTTCTCTGGTTTTCATAATTTATCCAAAAATTGGCAGAAATTCAGAAATTGTATAGGTGTCAGAGCTTTGAACAGAATATGCAGATCCTATGGATAATACAATGCTTATTTTAATGTACCTACCTGAGAACAGCAGAACAGAGCTCAGAAGCTGTGGTTTGTATGAATAGGACCTACAAGTTTTCTCTGTTATCTCCTGACTTTGTGAATGTAAGCTTCATGTGAGTTGGAGAACTCTTTTTTCCTGAGCAGATAACTGTTCAGGAACTGTTAATTTCTATAAACAGACTTGAACCATTCTAATATTACTTAATGTTAAGAAATGGGGTATGTTAGCATATTATCTATTCCCAGAATTACCATGCCAAGTAAGAATGTTGCAGCTACTTTCTTCATTCATAGAGAAATGTGGGAAAAAAGAAAATGTGGGAGATTCTCTTATGTTTTGCAGCTAGTGGAATTCTTGGTGCCTTCTCTGAATAAAATGGCCTCAGTGTCTTTTTTTTTTTTTTTCTTCTTTGCCTAGCAATGCTACTTCCACACAGGAACATCCCTTTTTAAACTTAGTTTTAGCCTTTTGACCACATCCTTTATTATAAGATAGTAACTGCGATGTTTTCCTTTTGTAGATGTGCTTCCTCATTCAAAAGAATGTTGTCAGGAGATGCGCAGAGGTATGCTGAGGCTCAGTGAATGCTCAGAGTAGAGGACAGAGGAAAGGCAAAGTGGTACCACAAATTTACTTTTTTGTTTTTACTGTAGGAACTTACAAATTTCTTCTGTGTCCTTTTTTGGAATTCACCATTACCTAAGTAGCCTGCTTATTGCTTCTGATAAGCAGCAGGTTCTGATTTCTTCTCCTTCACCCAAATATTAGGAAGTTAGAGGAAAACACTTTCAGTTGAAGCAGTTAATGCATCACAAGAGTGCATTGCTTTGTACATGGACTCCAGCAGCACCTTATAGCTTCTTGAGCTGAAAAGCACATTCCATTGTATGAAATAAGAAACACATGTTGTCTAGTTAAGCCATCTTCAGTTAAGCTTTGCATCTTCTGCCAGACAACTTCCGTTAAGTATGCATTTCACTTTTTTTCTTTAAATATTTAACTAGACGATTGTTTGATTAGTGTCGACATGTCATGAAGCAGCTGTTTTCAGTGCATTATTTTATTGCCCGTGTCTCTGAGGAAATGTACATAATGAAAAAGATCAATTTAAAAAATCATTTTCTGTGCTATTTTCATTATTTTTTCCATTTCCGACCCAATCTCTGTATCTCTATGGTGTTTTTGTTTTGTTTTGTTTGTTTTTCTGATTTCCTTTCAAATATACCCTTTATTTTCTTTGTGAGAAACATGGCCTGGTCTCTAGCGGTGATGAAGGTGACAGTGGTGCTGCATTTCTTTTGCTGCTAGTTATGTGGGGACCACATAGCACTCAGAATGGCCACAGGCATGTAGAACTAACACTGTGAAGCCAGAAAAATGTTGTATTTATATTGACATTGCCAGTCCTCTGCCTGTTTTCCCATCACTCCTCACTTGTTGCTGTCCTTACTTCTGCAGTATTCTGCTCTGACATATTGAAGATTTGTGCCTGTTTGTTGGTATGGAGAAAGAGTCAGTCCTGGATAGGTTCTCTCTTGGCTTTTTCTTTTTTCTAACTTCATATGCTTGCTTTTTAGCGCATACTATTACTAAGGGCCCTCAGGCATGCCTGTTTGGCTCTTCCTCTTCTTTGCCATTACATCTGAGCACCTGATTGATGTAGGTAGCATGTTAGGAGATGGCAGATATTCTTTTTCTGTCAAATAGATAACTTGAAAAAAAATTGTCAGCCCATATGAAAAAAGGGCTGGAAGGCTGCTCTTTGGCTGCAATTTATCAAAGTATTTCTCATCTCTGTTTACATCAGGTATACACATGGACCCCATCCTTAATGGCTGTGCCTTGGCATTCACTGTGTTACTACAGAGTAAATGACAACAATGCAGTTTCTTGGGCTGCCTTATTTTCATTTGAATAAAAGAATAATCACCTTTTATCTAAAGCAGGTTTGTGAGCCAGTGGTATGTTCAATGAATTTGTAAACAGCTGCACAGACAGTCTGATTTTCCTCCACTCTCTGATGTAAAGCAGTCAGATAGGGGAAAAGAAGTGAGAGGCATAAGAAAGGTCAGTACACAGTTTTGCTATGAGTGTCGAATTAGTTCTACTGTACTTGGATATTGCACCCAAAAAATTGTGTAGAAAACAGTGGGAAAGTACTTGCTTTGTTACTGTGCTTCAGACACACAGGACAGTCCTGCTGTAGATAAACCTAATTGGTTGTAGCTATTGAACATGGAGGTGTATCACAGAAATACAGCCTATAAAGTTGCTCCAGTATGAAATGCACAGATTTTATGGTAATGTTCTGGTTTTTATCAATGTCGATATATGTGCCTGGAAAGTACTGTAAGTACAGCATTTTGCTTGAAGTATTTGTACAAGGAGTTCCACTAACCATGTACAGCCAGAGGGTGAATTAATCTGAAATTAATAATGTAGAGCAGTGCAAGAGGACAAGCAAGCATGCCACAAAAATGGATTCTAAAATCTCTCCTATGTAAATTTTTAACATTGTACTCAGGAGTGAACAAATATTATATATTCAAAAAATGTTTGCCAAGTCTGCCTGCAAGAAGTGTAGACAGCTAGAAGATGTCAACAGGGAATACTGTCATAACACTAAGAATAATGTATTATCTAGTGCCAAACACTGAACACGTGTAAACAATTAATCACAGAACAGAAACTTCTGAAAAGCAGTAACATGTGAGCTGCATTCATAGGCTTCAACTATTTATTGTTTCTGATGAATAGGTCTTTTTAACTTTATTTTACATGCTATATGTCAGCATCTTAATCACTCGCATCATCCCAGTGTTTATGGAATCTTGTGTCTGGAGAGAGAGTGAATACAAGTGTTTATTTTTCATCAGAGGGATGGATCCTGTAAAGAGAGGAGAGTGAGGAGAATTATGATTGCTCAACGTTAGGGTGCAATACTGTTCAAAATGCATGTTGTTCATAATCTCATATACACATGTAAGACTGTCATAATGCAAAGCCAGCCATTTTGTTCGACAACTTTGTCATCATCTTTACACTCTACACTCAGTTGCTGGGTGACATGCACTGGAGTTTCATTTCATGGAACACCAGGGCATTATTGTTTAAGTTAGGGTTCAAGAACTGACAGCTGGAGATTTCAGTGCCCTAATGCTGTGAAAAGAGGAATTCTCTGTGCATCAGGTGGATTTCATAGTGTGTCATCTTACAAACCAGGTGTATTTTATACCTTACCTATGTTTCCTAAGTTAGGAAAGACTCCTTGATTGGGAAAAACAGTATGATGGTACAGAAGTCTTTTCCGGAATAAATTGGGGAGGGAATGAGGCTCAGGTTCACCTAGAGGTAGCAAAGCTGCTGGGAGAAGGGGGAAAGGTTTCACCTCACCTGGGCCGGGCTACAGTCCTATCTGGGTAGCTCCCAAGGGACCAGACATCTATGCTGGAGAGAAGTACCAAGATACTGAGGCCAGTGCTGCCACACCTGTGGTTACCAGTCACCACTACTGCTTCTCACACTTCCAAACTATCTGTCAGCATTCTAAGAAGTGGTTTCTTTCTTCAGTTACGGGAATTAAGTTTTTCATTACTGGACTTCATGAAAGCAGCACAGTCTCATTGCTACAAAGGAATAAAAATTGGCCACCTCTGCTTGCAAAGAAGTTCTCTTAGCAGCTTCAGAAGGTCCAGAGCAGGTCTCAGACTGAAACAGGTCTGAGCTATTCTCTTTGTGTCCACCTAAAAGACACAACTATTATATGCTTTGCTGCTGAAACTTGTCTTGCTGCTGGTGTTAACTGGCTTAAAAAGGAAGTGTAATCTTTTTGCTCTGGGAAAAAGTTGCTTTTATTCTGATAAATGTGCCACTTATCACAAAAGTTAGGTTTAAACTAGTTGGTCTTCCTGTTTTTAACTGAACGGGATGTTGAATGTATCTTCATTTTGTATAAGAAGTTCTTAAAGGCATGAAAGATTTATCTCCTATTAACATTTGCCTGCAGCTATTTCTAAAACACATTCATTGATTTCTGGCAAATTAATTACACCTAGAGGAATGACTTGGTGTTCTTAGCTGTGTGTTTTTTTACACAGAACTAGATCTGTACTGAAAGTAGGAGTGTTTTGATGGCAAAGCATGAAAGGGATAAGTTCACAGTAATGCAGCTTGACCTTTTCAACTTCCCAGCTCTGTAGAACTCTTGTAAGACTCATTTTCCTAAGTCACAAAGTGGCTATTATACCATAAAGAGCAGCAATAAATGCGCTAATATTTCCGGTATTTAAACTAGCTTCTCATAGTAAAAAGATCCTTTTAGAGTGGCCTCAAGTCCATATGGGAAGTGAATATCAAGAGAATCAGCCTAGTCTGCAGGTCTCTTTGTGCCTATTATAATTATAAATTCACCATTCAGGTGTGTTTCCCACTGATTTCCATGCCAAAGACAAGTTGCTGAGCTTTTAATGCATTTTTGTTGACAGTTCATGTTTTGGACCTCTTGTCAGAATTGTAAACTACTGTTAGAGACCTTGAAGTCTCTACTCCAATTTGTATTGTAAATATCTTCTCACAGTGTTAAAATCCTTGTGACTCACTGTCTGTAGCATTCCTATTATGTTGGTACAATAAGTTCAGTAATACTTCTGTTGCTTCAGGATATCATTAGTGAAGCCTGCTGGGTAAGGCAGGGATGGAGACCTGCTGGCTGTGTGGCGGTGCCCGTCATATGCACTTCACTCTCTGGTAAGTGTGAATTAAGGGCCTTGGGTTTGAATGCTAACACTGAAGGGATGAACTTCATCAATACCTACACAAAGATGTGGTGTGGTTGTAGGAAATAAAAAAGTTTGGAGAAAGAGTGTAGAAAAAATGAGAAACTGTAAAGTAGGTGAAAAAGACAGGATGCTGTATAATGCCATACATGCAAGCAAGGTTCGATGCTTAGGAGTAATGAATTGCACAACTGATCATTACTGCAATGATCTGAATATTTTAATGGCTCACAAACTGAGCATCAGTCAACAGTGTCATACTGGCAAGCAAAAGGCAAGCAACCCAATGAGTCTGCATAAGCAAAAGAGCCTGCAAAACCAAGATAAGGCATCCCTCTGCTTTACTTCACATTTCCAAGGCCCCAAACAGTGTGCTGAGTCCAGCTGTGGGCATGTATTTTTAAAAAAGCTACAAACTAATTTTGAGAGATTCCAAAAGGCAGGTGTAAGAATGATTAAAGCATCAAAAACATGAACCATAGGCTATAGTAGAGAGTTGAAGAATTTTAGCTGCAGAAAAAGAAATTTGAGAGCAGACATTAAATTATTTTTCATCTGCCTGTGACACTGCTGCAAAGATGAAGTGAGTTTCCATCTCTCCTGCTTATGGCTTAAAACTTCATAGGCTTAGCAGGTGGGATCTGGGATTAGAAGACAAGAGTAGGTAACTGGGATTTGGGGGATGTTAGGGAGTTGCTGCTGGTGTGTTGGAGCATGTGGGACAGATAATCAGGAACTGCATCAAGTGCAGTTGATCCTGCCTCTTGGCAGAAAGATACCTGAGGTATCCTCCTGAGGTCAATTCCAGCAGTACTGTTTGTAGAATTTTAGGTCTTCAGATGGATGAGAAAGACCAAATCTATCCCGCCGATGAAAAAAATGGACAGATACATGTTTTTGGGATTTACATGCCAATACAACCTTGTGCAGATCTGTAAAAGTCTTCATGACTTCAGCATTCTGTTGACTGCTGCCTGCATGAGATCCCTTGGTAACCTAGAGAAGGGTGGTGCTGCCTTGCTATACAGACACCCTCACACCTGTCAATTTTTCACTAATAGACATGAACTTTGCCTGACATGCAGCTAGTACTGAGTAGCAAAGCAGGCTTTTCAGCTTCCTCCCGTGTGTCCTGATTTATTTCCTATGCTTCTGGGATCCATGATACGAAGTTAATTTCATGACTTATGCTGTATGGGCTCGGTAGCAGGGGCAAACTTTTGTTCTGAGTTTCCAGAGTATTTAAATACAATGGAACTTCACAGTAACACAATACAAAACAACAGTAACAATGGCATGGAGGGAGTTGTTTCATTTCTAAAGAATTTTTTTTCCGTAGCTTTCCTGTGTGTGCATCTCACATACAATGACAGCACAGAGAAAGAGCAATCTCTAAGCAGTCCTATCAAACTGACAGCTTCTTACTCTTATTCACTGCAGGGCAATCACATGCCAGCTTTTAAAAAGAGTGATTTAGAAATACCAAAATGAACAATAACATTGTACGGCACCAATAGCAAAGGCAGTAAACAAAACAAAATGAAGTAGAACGTGCCAGGGGTGAAAGTTTTTTAGTGTTTGTTCCCCTTAAGGCATAAAATCATTTCTTAAATGATTGACACCCAGGATTGAATTAATCTGGAAAGCTTACTTATTTGCATTCTTTGAAAACTATTGGCTGTACAGAAACCTTGGGAAGTTACATAACTGTCATCTAGAGTTGTACACTCTAGTATTTGTCAGATAAGTTTAGCAAAATGGTGTTTCTTAATGCTTCTGTAAGAAGTACTTGATAATTCTACAGGATAACAAACCTGCTATTCCTTTGAATATTTTGGTTGCATAGATTTTTACCTCTGAGATCTAAATCCAGCTACCTGAATATCTGGAAGAATAACACTTGCAATAGATTTTCATACACTTTATTTGTGCCTCCATTTTGAAGTATTTTGGTCTTCAAATTGATTCTTTGATCTTGATGACTAGGTTTCCTTGTCCAAAAGAGTGCAGTCTAGTTTTGTAACTATGAAATGCCCAAACTCAAAGGCTTCACAGTCCTTTCTCTTTATTTTGAGCTTCGATGCCGGGCTTCCAGTTTCAGACAAAAGTTGTACAAAAGATTAATTACACATCTGTGACTTTACTCTTTCAAGCATCCTTTTGTATATGACTCTCAGCATACAATCACCATATGTTTCAAACCACTACTTCTTGCTCTAGCTTGGTATCCCGAAGTAGGAATCCTGCCCTAGATATGTTTTAAAAGATACAGTATTAAACTCTGGCCTGTAGTAAATGTTCTGCAGTGAGGCCAACACATCTGGCATCTCCTGAGAACTGACTCACTGACAGAGGAGCCCCTATCATTTGGTTAGAAAAATTAAAATTAAGACTTGTCATTCTGTCAGTTGTTAAGTGGGGCATCTATCCTCCTCCTATAGCCTGGCTTGGGTTTGCATCTTAGGCAGAGAGCAGCAATTTTGTTAGGTGATTTGAGAAGATCTGACCCAATATTGGTACCTGCTGTCATTGCTTTCTATATGCTCAGGCATCTAATACGGATGGTATTTACATAATAAAAACATGCAAAAATTAGGATAGCAAATGTGGATTCTCTTGCACCGCAGCTTAAGCGCTATTGCTTTTATTCCTTGGGTGAAACTCAGAACACAGCTAACAGCAGCAGAAGACGGGAAGGCTCTCTCTGTGTTACGTGTAGTCATCATGCAGTTGTTGAGAAACAAAGGCTTGTCAGTTTGTTTTTCTTCACTTCCAGTTGCTGTGATGAATAGGAAATTGAATAGGAATAGGAGTAGGAAATTGAATAGGAATGGAAAATGAATTTCTTTACATTTGCTACCATTGCTACCATTTCTTTAAATTGTTTTGTTTTTTTTTTCCACTTGCTCAGCAGGAATGTGGGGAGAAGTAGTATGTATTTGTACTGGTATTTAAATGGTGATTTGGGAAATTGTAGGTTTATGTTTTCTGCTTTTTCTTACTAGCTGTCTTTTCTCTTTTCCTTTTTCTCTACTGCCTTTTATTTCATTTTTTTTTTAATACCAGCTTGTTTCAATTTCTACATGCATCTGCTTCTTAATTTCAATTCAATTTAACTTCTTTCCCTGATGTATATTAGTTGCTGATGTATATACTCGCCTTTTAAGACTGAAAATTTTTAATGAGTATCTGACACCTTATTAGAAAGGGGAGCTTCAGGACATCTGTATCTGTGTAACCCAAATCTCCCTGGTCTCTTTCTCAGTGATGTGGATAGAGTAGGCCCTAAGAGACCAATGCCATGTTGAGCAAGCCTCTAGGTTGCAGAAATTCACGATCCTTTCCTTCTCCCAGTAGAATTTCATGTTTTGGCTCCTTGGGGCTGATTAAATTACTCATCTCAGCAGTAATCATCACAGAGGAAGAAGGAAAAAAAGAGCAAACTGTATTTTACAATTTATATTCGTTTTACTTGTGTATTCCTTAGTAGGTATGCTATGCTCTTCTTACAAGATGGAGCAAGGTGGGCTCTGCTAGGGCAGAGGAGATGATGAGATTAGGAGAGCCACTGAGTATCCCTGAGAGAACAGGCTTGAGAAAAATCAAGGTTGGGCAATCAAGGGAGTTGCAATGGGGAGCCAAGTGCAGTTATGTCTCACATAAAGACTGCAGGACTGTCAGGAGAGGCACAGACCTTCTCATGAATTAAGAACTCTGGTGACAAGAGTTTGCTGCTGCTAAGGAAGGTATTGGGTTGATGAAAAGCAAAGACAGACAAATGAGTCCTGTATAAATCCTAGATTCCCTTTCTGATCCAGTCACTTTGAATTTTCTCAGTTTTAAAGGAAACATTTCATTTTTTGTTCAGGCAAAATTATGCTTTTTTTTGCATTTAAAAATCTTGTGGTCTTTTATGCAAGGACATCCTCAGGTCTCCATAGACTGATTCACAGCACTGTCCTACTTTACCTCTGTCCACTCCAGTGTTTATTATGGTACTCTACTTCCTTATATGTGTTTGTTCAGATGTGCCACACTTCTCTTTGTGTTTTTCACCCTGGATAAAGTCTTTTGTCATTTTGTTACCCCTGGGAATTTTCCCTGCATTGCTGCTGTGTTATAACTCTGTGGACCATCTTCTGTCACTTCCTGTCTGGGAATGCTTCAGACTGTGAGCTGCTAGATTGTAATTTGGGTCTCTCTCCTAAATTATTTGCATTCTAATTGCCTTCAGATACACCATATGTTGTTAAAATTTTGTGCTGTTCATGTATGTTGTCTTATGTTACACATTAAAATGTGTAGCAGAACTTCCTCAGACCAAATGCTGTGGGCACTTTAGAGCATAGTAAAATGTTAGAGGTACTTCCCCTCAGCCAAAATATGCTATATGGATTTTGCATCCATAGAAAATGCCAAGTCTAGAATTACACTAAGTAACAAGTTGATGAGTTGCTTTTACTAGTTTATTGATTTGCTGAATCCAGGTCCAAAAGAAATGAGATACTCCTAACACAAAAGTGCATCTGTAGATAGAGAATTCATTTATGGAATTGTGTGCATAGTTTTGGGTGGTGCTTGTATTTTCATGACTTCCTTACATGTAGGAGGTGAATTCTGGATTAATTTTTGTGGGGAAAATCATGTACTGCTTAAAGTGAGTTGGAAAGGAAAATAAGAAGCATATCTTCAGGCTATTTCTTTCAAGTTTTGCTAAGCAGTTTAACATTTCCTGAACAGTTTTAGACTGTACAGAGTTCCCAAAGAATACTTGCAATTTGATAATTCTCTTGTCTTCAAAATATAGTTTGTGTGAGTTAGGTAAGAAATACACTTCAATGTTTTTGTTTTAATTGTGCCCCAAATAATGAGCTTCCTTCTATATAGAGGCTATTCTAAGACTTTCTTTTTCAAAACTTTTTAATTAGTTGTATCAAGCATACAGAAATTATTATTTAATCTATTTTCTTATTATGTTGTTTCTACTCTGGTGTAATTGCAGTACAAATGAAAAAAAGTTTTAAAGTGCAAGGAATAATTTTAATACTAAATAATAGTATTTAAAAAGTAGTGGAAAGAAACTGAGTTGTATGTCAAATCTCTTCAGATCTTAAGTTAATGATATTGAAAATCCTGTAGGTCACATTTACTTTTATTAAATTATCATTCAAAAACATCACTAGGCAAATTATAATATGCATAATTGAAGCGAGTTAAATGATATGAAGAATGCCTTGAACAAATAGCTGGGGGGGACATGTACTTATACATAACCATTAGTGTAACTCCATAAGTCTACTCAATTAGACTTAATTACAATACTGTAGAAGTCAACATAGAAGCTGTGAGATGTGAAAAGAGACATTTTACATATTGCTGTAGGGATCATTGTACTTATGCAAGACATTGACGTGGCTTTTCTCTAAAGGTTTAATTGTAACAATTGTGTTTGACTACACTAGCAATATGGAAACAGAGAAACTAAAACAAGGCAAGTGCCCTAGGACTGCTCAGAAATCAGAGCTGTCATCTGTTCTGATTAGCACATGTCATATCAAGAACATTCTAATGGCACGCTCAAAATGCTTTATTCAAAGAAACATACATACTCCCAGCTCCAAATCTCATCAGAATATTTTAATTTCACCACAAATAAAATGTTGTACAGTCCTGTCAAAATGGCTGGAAGAAACACAATTGTAACTATTGCTACCCTGAGTTAACTAACAGGGAGAAGGTTACAGTTTGACATTGCTAACACTTACACTGACGTAAATCTTTTGTGGTATTTGTGGTGGTATGTTAATGAAGAGCTAGTCTGATAACCAAATTAGGCCCACACTTCATCAAAACCATTAAAGGCAGTGCAGTATTGCAAATACTGGAGCAAAAATAATGTCTTTTTATAAGTGAAACTTAAAAACATTTACTCCATGCTGTGTTTTTCCAAATGCAGTATTTGCTAAATACAAAACTTTTTCGAAGATAATAGTCAACACCCTTCCACTGTATTCCTGTGTCCAACCTGGGATGTTGCAGTCTGCATGAGTGAACAATTGTGTAGGTAAAAGCTAATGGAGAGGCAGCTTCAGCGGTTAAAGGGACACTCTATACAGGTCTATGAGCCAGGGTAGGGGTCTCTGCTTGAACGTACCATTTTCAGCTTCGTTAGTGGCCTGTAGGAGACAGTAAAAGTGCAGGCTCTTTAAATTTGCAAATGAAAAACAGAGTCACACAAAAATGGATGCAAATGCAAAGTCCTGCAGCTGTGAAAGAAGAACCTCCAGCAATGATACAGGCTGGGGATTGCCTGTCTGGGGAGCAGCTCTGCTGACAGAGACTTGAGGTCTTGGCAGACAGTGAACTGGGCAGAAGCCTGCAGGGTGTCCTGGCAGCAAAGGCAGCCAGCAGCATCTGGTACCACATGAACCATGGCAGAGCCAGCAGGCTGAGGGAAGTGATTATCCTGCTTTGCTTGTCACTCAAGAGGCTACATCTGGACAGTGTGTAATTTTAGGTCCACAAAAACAGACAAGATGCTAATAAACTGAAACAAGTTCAAAAGAAGGCCAGCAAGGTGGTGTTGTCTTGGAGAACTTGATTTGTGAGGAGATGCTAAGAAAATGAATCTTGTTCTGCCTGATAATGAGAAGGATTTGGAGGTACTTAATGGCAACCCACTGCTACATAGGAGGTGGTTATGAAGAAGATAGCTTTGCAAGGGTGGATCGTGCCTGACCAATCCGGTGGCCTTCTCTAATGGAGTGATAGCATCAGTGGACAAAAGAATAGCAACTGATATCATCTACCCGGACTTGTGCAAGGCCTTTGGTATGGTCCCATGCCACATGCTTTTCTCTAAGTTGGAGAACTATGGTTTTGAAGACTGGAATGTTTTTGGTGGATAAAGAATTGGGTGTATGGTCAAAGACAGAAGGTTATGATCAACACTTCTGTGTCCAGGTGAAGTCAATCTTGGGACTGACAGATGCTCTTTTATCAATAACATAAACAGTGGGATTGAGTGCACCCTCAACAAGTCTGCTGATGACACCCAGATGCATGGTGCATTTAATACGATAGAACAAAGGGATACCATCCAGAGGGACCTGGACAAGTTTGAAAAGTGGACACATGATAATCTAAAGAAGTTTAACAAGGCCAAGAGCAAGGTGTTGCTCTTGGGTTGAAGCAGTTCCAGATGTGAGTACAGAGGAGAAGAACTTGTTGGCAGCAGCTCTGTGGACAAAGACCTGGAGGCTTGATGGACAAAAAGCTGGACATGAGCCAGCAGTATCCTGGGCTGCAGAAGAGGAGGGGTAGCCAGCAGGGCAAGGGAGGTGTTTGTCCTCTGCTCTGCCCTTGTGAGGCCCCATCTGGAGTACTGCATCCAGATCCCATAAGAGGAAGGATACATAGTTGTTGGAGCAGGTCCAGAGGATGGCCTCCAAGATGATCACAGGGCTGGAGCACCTTTCTCAGGAACACAGGTTGAGAGAGATGGAGTAGTTTAGGTTGGAGAAGAGAAAGCTCTGTGGAGACCTCACTGTAGCCTTCTATACTTGAAGGGCACTTATAAGCAAAGAGGGACTGATGTTTTACACAGTCTGATGGTGATAGGACAAGGGAATTGCTTTAAACAAAATGAGGGGAAAATAAGTTAGATGCTAGGCAGAAATTCTTTATTCAGAGGATGGTGATGTACTGCCCAGGAAGGTTGTTGCCCTATCCATGAAGACATTCAAGGCCAGGTTGGATAGGATTCTGGGTAGCCTGATCTAGTGGTTGGCAACCCCCTTGCCCACAGTAAGGGGTTGAAACTAGATAATCTTTATGGGCTTTTCTAACCTTAGCCATTCTATGATTCTGTGATGAGACAGAGCCTCTTCGCAGCAATGCAAATTGGGAAGACAAGAGGCAACTGGTGTTAGTTGCAAAGAGGGAGATTCAGGCTGGCAATAAGACAGCCTTTTTCCCCAGATGGTCAGCCCAGCAGTAAAGAAAGTTGCCCACAAAGGCTGAACTACCTCCCCCCTTGAAAATTTCCAGGATGTGACAGTAATTTGGTCTGACCCTGTAGCTGACCCATCTTTGAGCTGGGGATTGTTCTGGAGTCCCCCTGAATCTCCTAAACTTAGTTGTTCTGTAATTCAATAATAATTTTTAAGACTAGGTTTTCATAATGGTCTTGGTTCATAAACAGCACTCACTTTCTGGAGTTTATTGAGGAAATTAATGCTGAGGGTAACACTGGAACAGAACAGGATTTTAAAAAATATTTGAGAAATTTTTCTCAGAAGCAACATGATTTTCTGGAACATTTTTTTCCTCCTACTTTTTTCCTTATTTAATCATAGGCAAAGATTAGGAATGTGCAAGATGGAGTTAATGACCCAGGAAAGTTATGCAGAGATAAAAAATTTTGTCTTTGAACTGCAAAATTACTCTCTATTTCTCTCTTCCTGGAATAGAGTCCATGGAAAGACTTAAAATTACGATGGAGTTAAAAGTGTGATGGAACTGGGGGAGGAGGGCATTGGGAAGGACTTGATTTTCTGAGACTAAGAATACCTCATACATCCAGTGCTGTTTACTGCTAATTGATACAGTTAGGAAGATGGAAGACAAATTTCACTAAATTGCTATTCTTAGAGAGGATGGCATCTAATTAAAAAAAAAAAGGATTAAAAAAAAAAAAAGGATGAAGAGCTTCTCTGTGCTGAAAGCTTAAATGGAAATCACTTTAGAGGTCTCTTCCACTCAAAGTAACTGTAAATGTAAGACCTTTTAAGATCTTAGGCCAGATCATCAGTCTGTATAATATTGAATGAATTTCTCTGAGATAAATCTGATTCATTCTGATGGAGCATGAAGACCCAAATGCCCCTGTAGACAGGAGGAGCAAGCAAATATTCTTGTGGATGAAAAAAAGACCCTTATTGTAATAAATAAATAAATAAATAAAAAGGCTGTAGATTAAGAAGTCATTTTCAAGACTGAGGAAAAGTAAAGGGAACAATTTCAGAGCAGAAAGAAGCGCTTCAGTGAGAAAGAGACCATCTGGTTCTTGAACTCCCAAAATACCAGAGCTCCTGCAGCTGAAATCTCATACTTAGGGAAGCGCGTACAGCTTACCTATCACTTGGTGGTAGAAAAGTGTGTTAAAAAATAAATGTTACTAGGGCAGAAGAAGAAGGTGGAATTTTTAAATCCATAGAGATGAAGTACACTCACTTTGGTCAAATTAGATAAAGGATCTCAAGAAGAAAAATTGCATGTTTCATTTAAAAAGCCACCTGCCAACAACTCTAACTATACTGAAATAAAAACTGATGTATGCTGAATTAGTTACCTGTTCTTAGGGAGGAGGAAAAAAACGTTCAGAATATTTTCTTTCATTGCATTGCCCTAAGACTTCTGACTTATTGGACTGCAAGGATTGTTAGTGAAAGGAAACCATTCTGGGAGAAAGCTAGGCATGTGCTGTAATGTCTTCAACCAACAGATAAGAAAAAAACCTCAATGTATTGGAGAACCATATCTGAAATGCTTTAAAAGACATTTTAAACATTCTCCATTACCTGCTGTAATGGGGCATGCCATGTACTAATATGCTGGGGTTTCTAATTGGAGAATTTTAAATGCCCTTGATTCCTGGTAATACTTGCCATGTTCTGAAGGTTGAATGCTTAATCTTTCCAGGTATTTTTAAGATCTCCTTAGTAGTAATTTGTATTTTAGTTCTAGCAGATGAATTTGCAGGAACCATGCTTGAAGATTTTTTCAAGGATTATTTAAAAAACAAACTACAAGCTTCATAGGCTTCTTAATTTGATTTCATACGCTCATTCATACGTTTGCAGTTTGTGAGGTCACAAATGCCTAGTGGAAACTTCTGTCCAGTGGTTGTTTCTTTCTAGATAGATGAGTCAAACTCATTCAGGAATAAGTTCCATGGATTTTAAGAGACTTAGAATAGCAACTAATATGGCCTGATTAATTAATGTCAGGCATTTATAGAATGTGAAATCGGATCAGCGTAGCGTACTTCACATTTGGTTTGCAAGCTCTAGTTATACAGTCTGTACCATGAATACAGGAAAAACATACAGAATGTACTGTGTCATAGCAAAAGGCAAATCTAAACAGTGTTGATTTTCTGTAGCCTTATTTAAAGAAAAAAAAAAAAAAAAAAGCCTAGCTGCATCTCCATAAATAAAATCATAATTCAAGGTACACATCCAGCTTTTAATGGTAACTTTAAATATTGTATCTCCGCTGATCATTGCACTGATCTGCAAAGGCTTATTATTAGTACTCCTTTTATTAGACTCTGCTCATCAGAATAATTGGAACTCAACAGTTCTTGTCTTACAGGGCCACTTCAGCCCAAATAAAGCTTTTTTGAAGCACTTGAGTTTTTCCCATTGTTCAGAGTGAAGTAGAATACAGATAAATGTAACAAGTGCAAACTAAGACCCTTTTTTAAAAAAATCTTTTTTTTTTTCATTCTGACTAGAGAAAATTGCTTTGTGAGATGATAAAATCTAGCTCTTCTATTGTAAAGGGAATAATTTACATGTATGTTTGTGACTGTTAGATTTCTTTCTCGAAATAGAGCTTGTCATGAATCCTTATTAAGAATACGTGGATAGAAATTTTAGAACATTGTTTACACTGACTCAGTCCAGTTAGGTATAAATTGCTCCTCCAAAAATAAGCAATTGGTCTTTTATACTGAAGATAAAATATACTGTTTCTTTATTTATATACTGAAAAGAGTCAGTAACTGATGCTGTAGATATTCAATTAAAGTATGAATGTCAACAGTCAGTCATAAACTTCAGAAACTTGTCTTCCATGAGACATGTCAACTTTTAACAGTTGTGAAACAATACTTTAGAATATGAGTCACTGAGCTTACCCTAAAGCCACTCTCTGCTTAGGAAACTAAGATGTTCAAAACCTGACAGACGTGGCTCTGAGCAGGGTAGCTAGACTTGCCAGTCTCTAGAGGCACCTTCCAATATGACCAGTTCTGTGATGCTGAAGACTGTTGAAATTTGCCCTTATGGTCCTCTTGTCTCCTTCCAAAGGAGCTCTTTGTGGCAAGCTCTGGTATAAATTTGAGTTACTGGAAAGCATCTACTTAGCCCATTTTCAGCTAATGATTTGAACTGACTTCTAAGCTTGTCTTTGAGCTACAGCTTCCTGTGTAATATTTTCATTAATTAAAGTGAACCATAAAGGTTCTTGAAGTCTAGTCATCTTAAAAGGAATGCTGCACATACAGTATTATCCAAGTGTTCTTGTCAGAAGTAGACAGCGACTTCTCGTTCTGATGGAGCACTCCATAATGAGAACAAGGAGACAGACTCTACACAGTCTCATACCTGGCATAATTTTTTTTTTTTTTACTTCATTAGGTGAATTTATTGAGAGTGTTGTAAATTTTCAAGTGTTGTAGAATATGATGTAGAAAGAAGCCCATATTTGAGAATTTGAGCTTTCCCTCCCTAAAAGCAAAGTGGTGGGAAGTATGTTCCAAATGTAAGAGACTGAATTAACTCCAAGTTTGCTTTAGGACAGCAAGTAACTTGTTTGAGCTGATGATAATTTTGAAATGACTAGAAAAAAAAAAAATTGAAAAAAAGCTAGAACAGAAGATTTAAGCTATATTCTTGACCTTTCCAGAGTGGTAGACCGGACTAGCAAAATCTGTGTTGTCTTGGTGCCACATGTATGTTAGCAAGCACTCCACTTGACAAGTTGTCAGCATCTTCAGCGAGACAGTGTTCTTTCGAGAATTACAGCATTTATCCACTGGGTGCTCATGCCAGCATTCTTTCCTCAGGATTAGCTGTAGAGCCTGTTTTTTTGTGATGTTTGCCACAATGTGATGTATGCCTGTAGGTCCACAAACTAGTGATGCTCAATTGTCCTTCATTCTGGTTTGATCCAAAGAAAAGAAATAAGTGGAAGAGAACAGAGAGGGAAGAAGAGTAGAAGCAGAAAAGTATAAAATGGTAGTTTGTTTTGTTTTGTTTTGTTTTGTTTTTTAATGGAGGGGGAGAAAGGTTATCTAAAGAGAGAAACATGTAAGATACCTGAGGAAATTTTTTCTTCAGGACAGTTTTACAGATCTGTTAGCCTGGTTTATCTATGGAGTATCAATTTACAATTCCACGCTCTCTACACACATCCCCTCTCTGTATAAAAGTTGTTGAACTACTCGGGAGGTTTAAATCAAATTCTGTAGAGCCATGATCCCTATAGATTCCATTAGCAGGAAGGAAATCTTTTCCTTTTTGGAAGCTGGGGGAATGTGCAACACAAACACATATTTTGTTACTTGGAGAATCCACACTGGAATGAAAGTTGATGAGTAAGCCTTGCATGAACTTCAGGAAGAACATATATACCAACTTATACTGTATCAACTATGAAACACAGGTAAGAAGAAAACAAGATTTTGCTAGTTGGAATTCCTTATGCTTTTTGTTTTAGAGAAAACTGACTATAGCATGACAAAGATTCTAAGAACTAGTTCACTTGCTACTAGCAATTTTCACAGTTAGATTTATCTGTGCTAAAAATTAGACTTGAGTTTCCAAAATGACCCACTGAATACAAGTTGTGTGATAAAAAGAGAATAGAGCCTTTTCTCCATGTATATTCAGCAAGGTCTCAGTACTAGTTATCTAAGGAAACATTGCACCTCCAAAACAGGAAGTAGATCTGGTATAAGACGTGGATAAAAGTAGTATCCGTCAAAGTAGATGCATGAAAGGAGAAGGACACCTATAGGAAAGGGGAGTAAGACCATGGGTCACCCAGCCTGGAACCTGGATATATCTCAGTCACAGGAACAGATGCCATCTTCTCTGTTAACCATACATTTTCTCAATCCACAGCTGATCTGTGACAACACAACCATTTCCAACAACAATGCTGAACAGCAGGCAGATCTTAAAAGTATCTATTCCAATGCATATAAAACAGAAACAGCAAATAATAAGGACTTCACAGACACTGGTGTTATGCTTTGTTTTTTCACTAGTATCTACGGGGAGAATTCATGTTGTGTACTTGAAGCAGGTAATTTAGCTGAGACTCAAATCTCAGAAAATTGGGTCCTTTGGCTGTAAATTTCATCAACAAAAAGAGTTCAGTATCTTCAGATGATAATTCAAGAGTTTAAATGAAATACTTGTAGCAGAGTTTGTCAATAGCTTGCTATGGTGTCCAACTGAATAGCCAGAGATGACCAAAAAAATAAGACTTACAGTTACTGACAAGTTTCACTTGCTCACTATACAAAACTTAAAAGAAAATTTCTCAGAGTGGAAAGCAGATTTAAAAACGTTTTAAGACAAAACATAGAAAGTTAGATTTAAGATGATTCTAAAGAAAGAAAGGAAACTTGGAAAACATTACTTGAACTAGCCTATTCTGAGAAATAAATTTACACCTTGCAGACTTTGAGGTGGAAAAAGGGCATCTTAGGCAATGTCAGAGATGGATTATTTTCCTTGAAACCAAGCAATTTTTTGGGTCATGGGGAAAAAGTGTTTTTCATTAGAGAAGTTATTAGAATACCTACGAAACATCACAAAGGAATATAAAGATACAGACTGTATAGAAGAAATAACAAAATTCCAATTAAGGATCACATTTTCTTAGAATATGCATCTGATAATGGCTGACCATGGAAATACAGGGCTGTTGCAGTGTGGCTGTATGGCAGCAAACAAATTTGGCTATAGGAAGTTACAATTTAAGACAGAAAAAAAATAAATTGCATTAATTGCCCTATGTTTGTCCAGCTAAGATCTCACTTTAGTGGAATTAATTACAATGCTTTTGAAGGTGGGAAGGGGCCATCTAAGAAAAGAAGCATAAATGACAAACATTTAGGCTTGTACTGCCCTTTAGGGCATTCCTGCTCATAAAACATTTAAATTACATGATATAAAATGCTTAAAGCAAATGTGATAAAGCAGTGGAATAACATCTTTGTAATTTTTTTTTTTTTTTCTGCTCTAATTCAAGAATCCTTAGGTTGCATATATGTGGAAATTTTTTGCTGAATTTGAAGATACAAAACCATATTTGTTTTTAAAGTTCAGGAGTATACAATATTTGTCTCAATTACTGTTAAGTGATAATAGAAACAAGCTGTTGAACACTGACGTTCCCACTGCTCTGCAAGGTACCTGCACACCTAAGCAGCTCTAGGTCTGCCAGGAAAGTGTTAGCCTTGCTCACTCTGTGACAGCATCTGATCCTCTCCATTTCACTAAGCTGCTGTCCTTTCTACTTCCCCTCATCAGGCTTTTTTATCTAGTGGTGTCATGACTTTCTCAGCTGCTTTTGAGTGGAAGAGCTTTTGCAGGTGAATAGCTCCAGGAAATGGTGGCTCCCAGATGGCATACTTTTTTTTTTTTTTAAGTCTGTACTTCAAATCCTATTGTGAGTCTCCCTCCCTGATGCCCTGTGAGCCTAACTCACAGCTGGAATTTCCACTGGTAAACCTGATAGTTAGAAGTGAACCATAGCGGTGTTAGGTATTTTAACAACCAAGATATTTTGTGAATATAGCCCCTGTTTTTTTATTTGAATGTTTTATGAAAATAGTGTTGCTTTCCTAACTGAGAAATTATGTTTGGCTTTTAAGTCAGATGAATATAAGCCTTACAGAAATGATTTCTTAATGTTAGATTGCATTATTTTCTATAACTATTTTTCATGTTGAACGTAATTTTGATTGTTATATTTTTTCTAAAGTCAAAGCTTATATAGTTGTGTATTCCTTATCTTACATTTCACTGAAAGCTGGCACAGAATGGCATCATCCAGACTAAATATTTGTTCTTATATATTTTTGTTTTATAGTCCACTGGTTTTGACTTTTTCTTACAGTATGATCACACTGACCTCAGGGAACTGAGGAATATTCAGCCTAGAAGAAAATCTGGCCCACAACTTCCTCTCTCTCCAATCTTCTCCTCCATTTCTTTAATACTTTTTACTGATTTTTCTTATGCAGAATTCAGAAGACTTTATCACTTTGTTCTCAAGTATCACAACTTAATATTTTTTATGGTTTGCAGATGCTTTTTAAAATAATGCATTCAACATTAAAGTATTTCAACTTATTGGATAAAAATGAGGATTAAATCATGGAATCATAGAATCCTTAGAGTTGGAAGGGACCTCTGAGAGCCATCTAGTCCGACTTCCCTGAAGTGAACAGGGACACCTCAGCTAGTTCAGGTTGCCCAGGGTCTTATCCAGCCTCACCTTGAAAGTCTCCAGGGATGGGGCATCAACCACATCAGGGGGCACCCTGTTGCAGTCCCTCACCACTCTCACTGTAAAAGATTTTTTCCTTATATCTGACCTAAGTCTACCCTCTTTGAGCTTGAAGCCATTCGCTCTTTTTCTATCACCACAGACACTGCTGAACAGTCTGTCCCCTTCTTTTCTGTAGCTCTGCTTTAAATACCAAAAGGCGACTATCAGGTTACCTTGCAGTCTTCTTTTCTCCATGCTGAAGAGCAATAGCTCTCTCAGCTGTCCTTGTAGGAGAGGCATTCCATTCCATGCATCATTTTTGTGACCCTTCTCTGAACACACTCCAACAGATCTACGTGTCTTCTATGCTGAGGACTCCATAACTGGACACAATACTCCCGGTGAGGCCTCACCAGCGCAGAGCAGAAGGGCAGGATCACCTCCCTTGCCCTGCTGGCCACACTGCTTTGGGTACAGCCCAGGTTACAGTTGGCTTTCTGAGCTGCAGTGGCACATTGCTGGCTCATGTCCAGCTTGCCAGTACCACCAGTACCAGTATCCCCAGGTCTTTTTCAGCACAGCTGCACTCAATCCTTTCATCCCCGGTTTGTATTGGCTGTGAAGATTGACAAGGTGCAAGACATTGCACTTGGATTTGTTGAACCTCATGAGGTTCATCTGGGCCCACTGCTCAAGCCTGTCTAGGTCCCTCTGGGTGGTACAGCCCCTTTTATTCTTGTAGGAAATATATTCCAATTTCCTAGGTTATTTGAATCCTTTTACAAAGAGCACATAATCACTGCAGATGGCCATTGTAATTATGTGGACTGCATTGGTGAAAGGTACATTTCTGCTGGAACTTGGCCATATTATGGCAAATGTATCATAGCAAACTTGATCGTGTGGATGCTGTGGAATTACCAATGTATAGCACAGGTCTTTAGTATAAAAACAGTGATAAATATTTTGTTTTATGTCGTGTGTTTTTCTGTGAAGAAAGCCTGAAAACATAAAAATAATTTGAAACTTGCTGTAAAAAATACTTTTTCACCGCAGTAAGCATTCTGAAGAGAAATATGTTGCAGTTATAGAAAATGACAAAATATTTTATTTTGCTTCATGCATCATTAGAAAAATTGCCTGTTCATTTTGTCCTACCAGAATCCACATTGTGGATATTAACAGTAGGAATAACAAGAAGAGTACAAGAGAGATCTTTAGTCGGTATGTTGCAAGTGCAAGCCCAATGGCTAGAAACATTGTGTGTTGACTGGTATCCTGAGTGTGGCTGGTACCTGTTCTATTGAGAAAATAAAGATCAAATTATCCGGTGAAGTATTTTCACAAAAAGCAATAATTTGGAAAGAGATTAGTTTCGATGGTCATAGAATTCTGCCTTTTTTCTCTCTCAGCAATCCTAAATTGTGACCCCGTGCATAATTTATGTCAAAAGATGTTGAAGAGGATGAAGTAGAGCAGGGATCATGAACTTTATAACAATTGCAGTGAGATATAATCACTGTGAACTACAGCAGATCCTCAGAATATCATTGTACCTTGAGTCTACACTTTAAAATAATGCCTATAAAGGAAGACCAATTACAAAGCAGAACATTTGATGGGATATAAAAAACAGTTGAAAGAATATTTTTTTGTTTAATATGAGTATGCCTAGCATATCAAGTGAGTGGAAAGATCGAATGAGTGTAATTGATTAGCTTTACACACTGACTTTAAACCATAGCTATAGTGTTTTATTTTAGAAACAGAATAAATGCAAGACTGAAGGCATGCTGTCATGTTGATTTAACTATATTTTTATTAATGTAAACTTTAGATATATTATAGTTAAGGCTGGACTGATTTCAATTCACTTTCACTCTTTATGATGCTGCTCATTTTTGCATTTTGTTAGGTTTGGACTGGGGCTTTCAACAGAACTAAAGGAATTAGGTATCTAAATCTGACTGAAAAGTAGTTGCAAATGAATGTTTAGTTAACTTGGTTTTCCTAGGAATCCTAGGAAATAGGAACCTAGCTCCCTAGGCTTGTATAGCATTGTAATACATAAATACAGATTATATTTGACAGTTATTAAAGCAGAAAAAAAGATTAATTGGTGACCTCCCTTCACTTGGGAAAATGAAGCACCATGATTAAATCAGCCTTAGAATGCTCTTCTCTTCAGCTGGGAGAGTGCAGGCAGACAGCCCTGCCTGTGCTGAGCCCAGTCACTTCACTTCCCTCCCTTGTGTGAAAAAACACAATTTTGTTCCAGCCATCTACCTGGATGGTCACCACTGCTGGTGTATGGATGTACTGTGGCTGATCTCAAGCTCTGGTGCAGAGACAGGGAGAGTCCTGACGTGGTGTCAGACCAAGAACACAACCACCAGGAGAAAAAACTTAGTGTGGGTCCTGAGCTCATCTCTGCACATCAGTGCTCCATTGTACCTGTTGAATAGTACTTTGTGTCTTTCATTTCACGCAGTTGTGCTGGTGAAAATACAGAAATAATACCATGGTGATTTTGGCTGTTCCCTTGCAAGGAATCATGTATTGCAACAGTAAGGATGTAGTACAAGGAAAGTAAATAGGAGCAGGGAACTGTAAAGTCGTTTTTACAGCACAAGATTCTGCAGGGAAGAATTACTGTGGGCAACAGAAATAGATCATTGGCTCTTAAGTCAGATTCTTATTGCTGATGGAAGATGTCCCATGCATTGTCTATACACATTTCTAAGGCTGTCACCTGCTTGCGAGTACTGAAGGTGATCCATAGTGTGACTGCATGCTGAGGTTTACCAAAGAACACAGCTGTGAATGTGTCCTCTGGAGCTAAGAATGTTAATTCAACCAGGGAGGTACTCCAAGGCCAGGCCCTCAGGAGAATGTGGTGACAGTTACTTGCAGGCTTTTGCAGTTATGTGTTTTCAGGCTAACGATGTGTTGATTTTCCTCTTCTCTCAGAGGGAGCTTATTTGTTAATTTTCACATACAAATAATATAAAAATTAGAGTTGCAAATGTCAGAGGCTGAATTACCCACTATAGAAACAAAACCACAGGAAGTGCATTCAACCTAGAAGCCTGTTATCTTGGTATGTGAAATAAATTTGAATGTATAAAATGTTGCTAAGCTCAATTTCATTTTCAGAGTGTTTGTTAGACTGAACTTGCTGATGTGTTTAAGAATATCTTGTTAATTAGCTTGTACATATCTGGATTGCCAGGTTGCATGCTGGTGAATTAACCTTCTAGGAATCCTTAGAAGTATTCTTATGATTTTGAAGCAATGGCTTAGATGTTTGCAAGTGTTTTTTTTTTGTTGTTGTTGTTTTGTTTTGTTTTGTTTTGTTTTAAGCTATACTAGAGCTTTTTCTCTCCCAGGAATCTCACTGTCCTGGTCTTCAGTACCCCAGCAAATTCCCTACTTTATTTGCACTATTCACAGGATCACTGAGTCGTTTAGTTGGAAGGCACCTGTAAAGGTCATCTATTCCAACTCCCCTGCAATCCTTTGAGATATAGCTGGGTGTGAATTTTGTAAGGATTTATATTCTTACTATGGTAGTTTTTCATGGTCTGTGTTTGATGTATGAATCAGAAAATGAAGATGGTGACTAACTCTTTTGCCCAGCTTTATAATTATTGGTGCGTAGGTTAAAAAAGTATTCTTGATAATCATGGCTTCTTTTTTTTCCCCCAAAGATCATGACAGTCCAAAATAACATAATCTTGTTACATATTTAGACCCAAATTTCATTTTTTTTGGCATTTTGATATGTTGTGTCAGGATGTATCAGTCATATCCCGGCCACACGCAGTGGTGTGACTGACAGGGCTGGAGGAACACACCATAATCCCAGCAGTTCTCATTCTAAATAAGAGATATTCAGAGATGTGAGCACTCCTGCTTCTCATTTTTTAAAATGAAGTTTACCACTCCATGCATACTCTCACATCCTCCTCAAGTCCTTAGCTGTCACTACAACTACATCTGCTCCTTAGTCATATTATCATCAATGCCTGCTTGATGTACCAAAGCTACCTACTTTGAATCTCATTTTCCTTCGGTCGAGCGCTTTCCAGTCACCAAACAGCACAGTTTTGTCCTATTTCCAAAATGTTAACTTCTGCTGAAAACACCCAGCCATAATGTGAGAGTATCAGGAGCCCAGACCATCGAGTGATGAAGGATGGAGCAAAGAAAAAGCTAAACTCTGCTTTTATTGTGAGTTCAGAGATGGCGTTGCTTTTCACTGTCAGTGTCGCTGGTCCTTTCAAAACCAGCAGTGCTCCAGTTCTGTGCCTGGAGAGGAGGCATTCCCCAGCTTACTGCTCACCTTGGCTGCTTCTTAATTTCTCTTGAACTGTGAACTAGAGCGTCCTAACTCCATAATTACAATCAAGTCTATGGCCTTTTCCTCTCTCTTTGAGTTTTTTAATTCCCTCCTTCCTTCCACACCTCATGAAAAGGTCACTTTTATGCTGAGAGATAAGCCTGTGACCTAACTGCCCGGTGAAATGCAACTCCTTTGCTAAAGTTTCCGAGATGTGGAAACATCTACCCGTGGGCAGGATCAGGTCTTGCAGACCCCTACAGGAGATACGTAGCTGCTTTTCTGTCAGCCTCCTTACATGCGAACAACGGGACGGTGGGCTCAGCCGTGGTGGAAGGACATCGGCATTGCTCACGGTGGCGCGAGCCAGAAGCAGAAAGGCTCGCTGAAAGAACTTCAGTGTCTGTAACTGTGGAGAATTAAGAAATGCGTAGGGGCTGGAGGGGGCTGAGCTGGTAGGAGTGAGGGCACGCAGGTAAGGTACAAGGGCTATCTTATCAGCACAGGCTGACGCTGCTGGCCGCGTGCAGCAGCAGCAGCCCTGCTCCCGGCGTCCAGCCAGCCTCTGTCGCTGCACCGGAGGGAGTTTGCTCGAGCTAAAGGCGCAGCGCGAGGCGCTACACAGCTGGCGTTTGGATGGGAGCGGGCTCTTCTCTGCTCCCCTCCACAGAGCGGGCAGCTGTGCCGCCCTGCAGGTGAGGCGGGAGGCTTTGCTGCCAGGTGTGTCGCGCTGCCCAGCCTCTAGGAACGCCCCCAGAAGACGGCAGGACGCGATCTTTTCCCTCGGTGTAATAGCAGGGTTGGGGGAGGCTGGAGGTGGTAGTGATTTACAGGAGATGAGAAACGTCTGGATGCCTCCCTGCTTGGTGAGTGGTCAGGTGTGCAAGCAGCGGTGAGCACAGCAGGTAAAACTGGGGCTGCCTGCAAGCCCTGTGTGGGGCAAGCCTGGGCTGCAGCAGGGAGCTGGAGTCTCACCTGAGGGTTGTATAAAAAAGGATGTTCTGTTCTCTTGAAAGCTGCTTGTGTGGAAAACTGTTACTGTGTAGGAAGAACTTGAGCGTATTCCTTTGAAATCAGAAGTTTCTATAAAAGAAGCTTTTCTTTCCCCTCAAACAAACAGCTTTAGAAGATTGGGATTCTGTAAGCAAACACAAATCCGCCAAAATACCCAGAGTTTGAGTTACATTTAAACAGATTCCCTGAGCTTTCTCTTAAGGCTGAATGTGAAGCAGGCGATGTGGAGGGAGAGAAAAAGGCTGATTTCTGAAGTGACTGTGTTGATTGAAGAAGAGCTGTGGAGATTTGTATCCAGTGAGGGGTGGCCTGCCATGCTGAAAGCTAAAACACGGGCTTAACCTCTTAAAATCCTTCAGAAGTCTTTCTCCTTTCCTATTCAAGGTGCCTGCAGTCAGCTTGCTTCTGTGAGCAGCTCATTTGTAAAAAGCTCTGTCTCTGTCACACCCCTCTCTGTGGCATATACGTTAAATAACATCCTGACAGTTTTATGTTGTATAGTATATTGAAGAACAAATGAACGGTAGCCAAGAAGAAGAAATGTGAATGAATGTATTGCTTTAAAGTAATGAAAACTTCTTTGGAGTGCCTCATTAATGGTATATTAGCAGAAATTGTTCAGAGAGCAGAAGTGGGATTCACATTTTGTGCTTCACTGAAATGGGAAGGGAAAACACTGTTTAAATTCCATTTTGCTTTACTATCTTGTCATTTGCTTAACAATGTGGAATATATGTGGTTGGGATGAATGACACTTGTCAGTTGAATTTTCCATCTAGACACTTTAAATTAAGTTAGTGTTCGGGGTTTTGAGTCATAATTTGCACATCATATAAAATACTGTCACACATACCACCTATAACGAAGAAATCTCAGACACAGTGGTGTAATTGTTCTCTTCTTAATCTGACCGTTAACTTTTTATGCTCTTCACAAAATGGTGATGAAATGCTGGTTTTTCTTCTTGATTATATATGAATAAATGAGTGAGAACTGTGAAGCAGCCATTTAAGGTTGTGAGATTTGGATTATGTTGGCATCTCCACAGCGTGGTTCTGCAGATCCTGTCCTAAAGTCTTTTGCTAAGACCCCAGGCTGTATCTAAAATACAAGTCCAGATCTGGTCTGGAGACTTGCCAATTATATGTGATGTTTGATCTATGAAGGAATTGTAAGACCTACTTCATCAAAGTGCTTTGGTATTTGGTTATATTCTGTGCTGTCTGGAACAGTTCACAGACTAGGTTAAAGCCAGTAGGGTGTTCAAGTGCTAATTCAGTGAAACTTCACGGTGTCCTTAAACTTGTGTAGATGCCATTGTTAACAGAAGAGCTTTTATAAATTCTTATTGATCAAAGTGAATTAAGATGCAGCAGGTATAAAAAAAGTTCTGATTTTGGTGGTGACCCAACATTCAGAGTGTGGGCAAGTGATGTGTACCTGTAGGTTTGTGTTTTTTTTTTTTTGTTTGTTTGTTTGTTTGTTTGTTTTTAATGAAATCTTCCTTGGCTGCAGTGGAAAAAGTACAGAGTATAAAAAACAGTAAGAATCTTAAATTCTCAGTCTGGCCCTATCTTTGCAGTGTGTCTGTTGACAGGATAAGAGCATGACTAGCTTTCACTGACTCCCATGTTGCTTTTATCTCCAGTGGCCACACAACTGGAGATAGGGTACTTAGTTCCCTTATTCAAAATAAATGCTTACAAGAGTGATTTCTGCCCAAGATGTGTCTTCTTTTCAGGGAGCAAGAGTGCTCAATTTTCCCACACCTTCAGCATGCAGCCCCATCCCGGAGAGGTGTTGTGAGCTCAGCCACCGGGTTCTAAGTTGGCATTTATTGGTGGAAAAAATTAAAGACAACTGTCTGTAAAATATCTAACCTGTGTGTAGGTCATGGTGGAAGTGAAGTTCTTCCTGAGAGAAATCTCATGTAGAAAACACAAGCAATGACCTCATCTATGCTGAACAACTGTGTACGTATTGACAAATTTTGTACTGGAAACTAGCTTTATCCTTGTAGTGTTTGTTGGTGAATGTGAGAGCCATACTTCTGACTAGGTTTTTGTCTGAGTCTTGTGGCGGTGTGATTTATGGTACAGAGATAGCTTAGGGAAGAGAAACAAAAATGCAATCCCAGAAGCAGTACAACTTCTGCATTCAGAAGCCACATTGCTATCAACTCCATTGTGCTTTGAATGTTCTTCAAGTTGTCATTATGTGCTCAAAATTTCCACTGCAGGACAAGAGTGTAGTATGTTATGATCAGGAATGTGGGATTTCTGTTATAAAAGCAAGAATGAAATGATATAATGTATGTGGAGATGGTCATTACATATGTTTTGTAAGTGGTGCAAAAACTTCAACATACCTAAAAAAAAAAAAAAAAAACACCAAAAAACACCAAATGGAGTAATATAGATATATATGTATATTTTGGTGCAAACTAAGATCTGCAAATCTCAAAATCTAATTTTTGTCCAAGGAATCTGAGAAGTTTTAAAATAACAGCTTTGAATTTTCTGGGCATGTTTCCTGCCTTACTTCTTCCACGCTTTTTAGGTAAAACTTTGTATTTACTGATTTGGAATCTCTTTTATTTATTAACTGCATTGTTTCCTGACTTTTGGAAAAATGAAATGATGTTAGTAGGAGGCAGAAAGGAAACAGAGAGAAAAATGATGTATGTTGTTTCTTGTCTACTTGGAAATAGTAGGTAAAAGGAAACCAGCTGAAGAGAATTGTCAGTTGGACATTTAAGGCAGAAATGAAATGGTTTGAGATGACTGTTTTAACTGGCAAGGTGCTCCTTGGCTTTGCTGTCCTTTGGTGGTCATGGGCATGGAGACTTTAGGTAAGTACATAAAGGAATCTTATCTTTTGTCAGTTTCAAAACAGTATTTTTTTTGTTTTAAAGGCCAGAGACTTTAATAAGCAATCCTCACACAACTTCTGCTACTGTGTTTTCTAGGCATGCCTGTAGAATAATCTGATTAAAGCATTCAGTGGTGTATGAAAAGTTTTTCACTTCTTGCCACCCTGATTTTTGTCCTCTGTCTCACACAGGGTCTCATTGCAGATTAGAACAAGAAAAAAATAAACCTCACCAAGTTGAGGCCTATGGTAGTCTGTCCTCAGCTGCTGCTGAATTGCTGACAAACTCTCTTTCACCTGGCTGATTTTGCATGTATGCAAGTGGTATAATCCATACTCGGCTGTATGTATAAAATGCCGTTTGCATTCTTTTACCAGTGTGTAACTCACTTGGAAATGGAATTATTGAGGCTGAACTCTTTTCTTTCCTGAGTTTGGACTAGATTATGATCCCGATGCTTCTTTTTACATCCATGCAGAATAGAATGTCATCAGCACTGAGCAGAAATATCTGCCATTTCACATTTGTATGAAAGTTAGTCCCAGAAACCAAACCTGGGTAGGAAAACCATTCTGTCTACCTTGCCCTAGTTCAATTCCTAGAGATTTGTCACAACTTTGACATCCCAGATTGCCCCTATTAGCTTTTGTGCTTGCTCACTCATGTCCTTTAACTGAAAAATGTAGAGTCCATCAGCTCCCAAAGCCTCCGGTGGTAAACAGAACTTTGTTGTTCATTCTTAATAGACCAAGCATATGAATCTGCCTGGGGTCACCAGGGAAATTTGCAGCTCACTGCTTTTATGAACTCCTGGAACTTCTGCTCAAGACACAGTCAAGTTTCAGCTGTCTGCAAGGTACTACTTGTCTGTAAGGATGTAGTAGAATACTGTTGCACTTAACACAGCATACTTTCATATGGATTTAGTAAATGTAAATCCTGAGATTTACCTATAAGAGGCTGGGGAAGCAGATATTGCAGAGTAGTTGTTGAGAACATTTTCATGCTGCTTATTATAGAAAGCACTGATGGGCTCAGGACAGCAGTATTGTTTCTAACAGAATTTAAAGTTTTTGAGAGCATTAAGCAATGGCCTACTTTATCAGTAGGCTTTCTGTCTGGCAAATTATCTGCAGATCTACTGAACTTGAAAAGAAGAAAAAAGTTCAGGAGCTTGGCTGGGACAAGTATTAGTGTGGCATTAGAGTGTCTCAAAAGCAAAACGATATTACTGCATACTGCACTTACCTATTTGATTAGACAGTGGCTTAGTGAATAGTCACCATGTTATATAATTCTCTTAAAAAGGTGCATCAGACTTGGAGAAACATGCTTTATTTACAACTAAATTCTAATAATTTTTATGTACTCAGTTTTGTGCGTTAAAATTCCATCTCAGGTAGGCTCTGTATGTTGAAGGAATGGTTTATATAGTCTTCGTAGTACTTAATAACTTAATCTTCTTTCTCTTCTTTTCTTAGTAGCTTTCTCTTCCAATTATTTTAAATATAACGAAACAAAAAATATACGTTTTTTTAAACTGAATTTGTTTAAAAATGTGTATATATATATATATATATAGCTAGCTAGGCGGGTTTTTTATTTTTTTTTTATTTTTTTCTCTTTTTAATCCTCACATGCTCTAACTGGGGTATGAATTCTAAGACATAGAAGTTCAAGAAAGTTTGAAAAATGTCTTGACTTCCCTAATTTAAAACTGATTGACCTCAGCAGAGAGAGGACAACAATGTGGACTGGCAAATACCTCTTGTCAAGAATCTTGTCAGACATTAACTATGCTGTGCCCAGATCATCTGTGCTCAGGATAGAGTCCTGAACTCTACAGAGTCTTTCTGTGACTGTCAACAGAAAGATAAGCTTGACAGGTCCTGTCCCAAAGAGCTTAGCTGATGGCAGTGTGTTTCTGTAAAGTGTTTCTGACAGTACTAACTAGTACTTTGCAACAGAAAAAACACTTTCTTCAACGGGCAATACCTGGTAATAATTATTTTGGAAATCTCTGTTACTAAGAATATTCAAAGATGACACACATGGTGATTCCTAGGTCTTCTAACTTGTAAGAGGTTGGAGGATGCTTTTAAAAAAGTACATACAAATGTAATAGGGCAGGAGGCAATCTGTGTATCAGCATACAACTTGGAAATAGCTGCTGCAGGACTCCTTCCTGGGTTCCACCAAAACCTGCCCAGAAATGCTCTGTGTGCAGTAAGTATTCGAATGACAGACCAGAGCTAATGGAGCGGGATTAGTAAATGTCTACTTGTCATTGCTGCAGTTGCTGCTAAGGGAAAGGATTTCGCCTAACACTGTTATCAGCATTTCTGGTGCTCAGGGAAGGAGTAGCAGCATTAGGAAGACAGAGAGCATTTAATATTTCTAGGATGCAGTATTTGTTCAAGGTTTTACAAGTGTTTCTCTAGAAGGCTGTAAAAGAGAAAAGTGACAGGAGGTCAGATATGTGTCAAATTAGGTATGAAACAGAAATGCAAGTCAAGGATATTGAGGAGGAAGAAGACACATGGCTTCATTGCCAGTACTATGAGTGTCCCAGTACCCAATCACGGGGGAAAAAGGGAACTAACCTTTTCTAAGAAGGGCCATGGAGGTCCAACTTGAAGAGGTATGAAAAGGGACCTTATCTTTTGCTTTTTGCAGGCAAGACAGGAACAGAAGTGGCCATCACCTTAGGCAACAGAATCATGGGAAATTTCCTTTATGTAACACATTTTCAGCTTTTAAGCCACAGTTTTTAAAGGAATATGACAATTCTGTGGCTACTTTTGCAGTATAATAGCACTGACCGTGAAGCATCTGGCATGCAGCAATAAATTCTGCTCCTTTGGGCCTGGGAAGAATATATGGATGCTATCCAGATGTGCAAGAATGGGGTCAGGAAACCCAAGGTGCGGATAGGATTGAACTTGGCAAGGGATGTGAAAAAGAAGAAGAGTTTCTTCAGATACCATACTCTTTAGGACAGAAGAGATGGCAAAGGAAAGTTTACTTCCTCTGTTAAGGAAAGGAGAGCTGGCTCCCTCAGATATGGAGAAGGCTGAGGTACTTAATGAGTTCTTTGCCTCAGGCTTCACGGCCAGTCAGGCTTCTCACACCTCTTGTGTCCCTGAACTTCTAAGCAGGGTTCAGGATGGCAAAATCACTCCCACTATAAGAGTGAAACAAGTCCAAGACCACCTCATGATGGTGAATGTATACAAGTCTGTGAGGCTGGACAACACGCATCTCAGGGTTCTGAAGGAACTGGCTGATGTAATTGCCAAGCCATTCTCTGTCATATTTGAGAAATCATGGCTGTGAGGCAAAATCCTCAGTGACTGGAAAAAGGGAAACATCACTCCCATTTTTAAGAAATGGAGAAAGACTGACCTGGGGAACTATAGGCAGGTGAGCCTCACGCCTGTGCCTGGGGACATCACAGAGTGGGTGCTTTGGGGTTTTAAATATTTCTGCATGAAACACCTGTGTAATGCTTAATTTGATTTTATTTAATACTTTTTCACTGAGAAGTGATTCTAAATAGGCAATTATGGTTGATGGCACTAATACAGTTCCTTTTTTATTTTTTGCTAGGAAGAGTTGATACCACATTTCATTTTGAATTTTGAAAAGAACAATATTTTCTTGAAGTCGCAAATTGTCCTGTTCCTCTTCAATGTCATTAACTTTCCTGAGGTGTATCTGTTAAAGTTGAGTGAGTCTCAGTATTTCTGAATTCAAACAAAACTTGTTTTCTGCTTTAGGGAACAACAGACCTTATGGCCAGGCTCTGCTCATCTGGAGATATTAACAGAATAATGGATATAGTTGGAGCTTCTCTGCTTCAAACAGTATTATGTAGTTTGCAAGCAACCTGATGGAGAGCTTCATTATAAATTAAACCTCCTAGAGCTGTGACCAATTTTTACCCCTTACTTAGAATTAGAGGTATATTGCTTTACTGATCAAATACTGGTTAAGTAACATGGACAAGGCTATGAGTGAATTTCAGAACTCCTGTTTTAGTGAGGTTACTCCTCTTTGAACTGTGCTCTTTAAATGTTCTATTTTGCATAGAAAAACACTATTAAAACTGCTGGTAAGCAGTCATTAAGATACAAGAAAATGCTTCTGCTAATTTATAATACTTGAACATTCCTTGGCATTAGAAAATATGCTGCTGGTTTGTATGCTCCCTGATGATAAAACAGCACCCTTCTGAGCTGCATGACAACTTACATAAGATTTTTATTGACACTGAAATTGGCTTGAGACGTCCTTTTTGACAACACCTGAATTGATTATGCTGTAGTTGGCTGTGTAGGTTATAGCGGTGTAGTTGGGACCTACTGTTGCTTCAGAAAAAGAGTGCACGAAAGCTCATTTCTTCTACTTAAAAGAATTTTTTCTTGGAAGCAAAAACTGCCTAAATGTGTGTGCGTCTAAGTTGCTCTGGAAGTAATGCCCCCTATTTATTTCCATGGAAGTTAAAACAGACACAAAGAGCACAAGAATACTGTTTGTTAGAGGAAATTCTCAGCTATAAACCATAGACCTTCTGAAAGGTACCTTTCTTGCCTCTCTTAAGTCTCTTTACTGTATTTCAGAGAACCTGCAGTCAGGTAAATATCAGGTAGTACCAGGGTCTTAATGGTTTTCATTGAATTTGAATGAATCCAGACCATAGCATAAAAAACTGTGACTCTAGAAACTGTCTGGTTTTCATCCTTATGTTTGATTTCTTCAGTTCTGCTCCAGAAGCTGAAACTATATTTAGATTAGCATAGGCAATTGATGTAAATAGAGACAACTCTACCAGAGTTAAGGACTCCTCCATACCTGCTAGGTATTCAAAGTAGATGTAATTTGTTACTTCTTCAAATTGTCCCCTGAAGCCTATTGTATGTTCACAGGAAGTACAAGAATTTGTAGGATGAGCAGAACCTTATGTCCATTAGCAGTTCGTGTTCCTTCCAGCTGTTACAGCTAGCAGCTGGCACTGCAGCTTATACAGATAGTATAGGAAGGCATATTTTCTTTCCCCTGAAATGTGAATTATAATTCACTGTAATAACAATAATTAACTGTACTTATTCTTGAGATTTTCTTTCCCTTTCAATATTTTTGAGGGGAAGTCATACTTATGCTTTTCTGCTATGCAGCATTTGCTTGGATAAAATTACAGTTGCTAAGATACCATGAAAAATCTTATTCTAGCCCAAATATTTGTAACTGGACAGGAAATACATTCCAGTCACAGTTGCAGCAATATTTTTTTTTTAACTCAGATGATAAAATCCTTGCCTTGTTTTGGGTGTTCAGAGTTCAGAAATGCTTCAAATCTCTTATTATCCTATAGAATCTTGGTCCCTCTGTTAGGAAATCATCAGCTGCTATTTATAAGTACTACCATGCTGATTGTATCCGATGTGTTATCTTACACACAGAAGAAAAGATGGCTTGTTATTAAAAATAAATAAATAAAATATTTTAATTCCAGGTAAAATAATGCCAAACTCTGAAAGTGAGTTTTTAGTTCACTCATGCAGAGCTCCTGAAGACTTACATATTTTCTGTCCTGGTATTTTGTTAACCTTGTTTCTCTGGTTCTAACTGGGTCACCATAGACAACTGGTGACGGTGTTATTAAATAAACTTTAAAAGTTGCTGGCTAGTGATTTGGCTGATTAAATATGGATTAGATTCAGAGTAAGTTGATAGAAAGATATCTTATTTTCTGACATGCTTAAGTTTATGAAGATGTTATGTCACATTGTATCTTATCACATTATGTTAATTTAGTACTGTGTAGGCTTTTGATGTAATGTACTTCAGCTTATTATAATGTTTTCCAACCAGGAAAGTTTGTTATCGAGAGGCATGTGAGTTGATTCATTTGACAATTAATCCAAGCAAAGCTATTATAGCCTAATGCATCAGTAAAATTTTAAAAGAAGCTATTCAGGTAAAATGCACATTGCGTGTGTCTCCATCCATGTGTGCATACATATAGAAATGTGCCTTTGTTTTAAAACTGGCTGCAGGAATGGACTTAGGAATTTCCAATAAGAAAGGTCAATCACTATTCCAGTTTTCAGTCTGGAACTTGAACAAGGCAATCTTACAAGATTTTTGCAGAGCTCATGTCCAAGTGTCTGACGTTGAAAAGTAAACCACTTCTTTCTTCAAGTCTAAGTTTGTACTTTTTCTCATATTATCAGCCTGTGTATTTTATGTTTGAGCCATTGGCAACGAGAATTATTTTATGTGAAACTGACAGACATCTTGCCTTTGGAGGCAGTCCTTATTTATTTATAGATAATATCCGTGTGTGTATTAAAAAAAAAAAAAAAAGCAAACCAAAACACGTTGATTTAAGTGACAGAAAGAGGGGAATTAATTCACAGCCTGAAGGAAGAACAATCCTTTCTTTTGATTATAGTTTTAGTGTCTGAATCTGAATCCAGCATGCCCTGGCTCTGTCTCTTTTAGCTTGCTGTCAGATATCTCAAGGTGAAAGCAGAAATGGGAGAAAGATGTTGTGGAAGAAAGGAATTATTCTGTCTTGAATCTTCCTTCTATTACAAGCCCAGATCTCTACAGCACCCCCTGTTCTTCCCTCTCCTGTGCTTTCTGTTGTCATATTCTTTTTACCTGTAATCACTGCTGACCCATCAGCAGGTGCTCAGGTTCACACACACAGCAGTGTGTGCATGGCTTAGAAGTGTACTGTAAAAATAAGAAAATCCTGCAAAGAAAGAGCAGGCTTTGGGAGGTACGATGGGAAAACGAGTTTGTTTTGTCATGTGCTGGTGAGATGAGCATCACTGCTGTGTGAAGCAAAGAAAGAAGCAGGTCCTTCCTCAGGGTAGGTACTCTGAAGCTCTGCAGTAGCACAGAGGCTGTGTGCTGCCCTCTGAGCGCATCCTCATCATTTGTGCAGGAGTCCCTGCTTTGTGCTTCCTTTCAGGACCATGCAAAGCTGTTTAGAGCACCTGCCTGAGATCTAATGACATGAAAGCATGCAAGAAGCTTGATTGTAAAGTAGTGTAAGTGGAGTTTGGATTTCTTTTAATACTGAAAATTCTTGCCAAGCACAATTTTTTGATGAATATTGCTTGAATTTTAACATTTGTAATCAACTAGAATGAAATAAGAACTTCCCGATCTTCTTGCCTGCAGAACACAGATTACTTTGGAGACCAAATTTTATAAGTTGTAAAGAACATTTGAAATGTTATGGGTGAAAACAGGGGTAGTTGAAGTATTAAAGATTTTGCTCAGGAAAGCAGCCTTGGTGTGCAGTCAGTTTCCTTTTTCTCAGCTTGAAGCATTTCAGCCAGCTGCAAGGAACATGTCTGTGCCACTCTCAGAGCTCTGCACCCAGAGAGCCCAAGTGCGTGTGAAAACAATTATTGTGTGGGATGCTCAGCTGAGCAGGGGAGCATTCGTGTTAGCTAGGCAAGCCACCTAGCACAGAAAGACTTTGAGATCTATATGCTTGCTAGAAGTAACATCTGATATCTTCATGGATTCACTGGGATGCTTCCCCGAAAGACTGCAATAATATCACAGACAAATATAAGCCATTAACCCAGAAATATTAGAATCTTTTAAAATCTTTTTTTCCCACTATTGCCATAGGTGTGTGTCACTTGAAGACTGATGGAATTTTCCTTCTTTCTCCCCCTATGCTTACTTCATGTCCATCCTTTTGCTAATCCCAGCTCTTTTGCTTTACATCTTAGAGAAACTGAAAGTAGAGACTTTTTTTTGTCTTGGTCTGTTTTGCTGTCCAGTTTAGTATGCTGGTATCATTAACTGCTCCTTCACTTGATCTCTGTGAGACAGTTAACTGAACTCAGAGAATGCTCGAAGTGCCTAATTAGCGGCAAATTACCTGTCTGCACAAGTGAGACCGGAGTCAATAGTAACCAATGAAAAGAGAAACTGAAAATCTAGAAGTAAGCAGAAGTTGTTTACTGCTGCTCAGTGTCAAGAGCACCCAATAAAAGGTGACATAAAAGTGGTTGACAAAAAAAACACTAAGATATAATCTCCTGAATTAACGCATAGTGTTCATAGAAAGTGAACAAGGAACGCGATGATTTTCAGTATGAATTAGTGAGCATATTTTTTTTCATGATGTATTTGAGGGTTGAACCCTGAAAATGTTGTGTGTATGTTTTTGAGACAGTGATGACTGTAAATAAATAAAATTTGAGGCAGATCTATAGATTCTCATGAATCATACAATTCGAGATCATAGCTCTGATAGTTCAAGTTTGACTTGCTGCTTAATACCTTTGCCATCTGCTGTGTTCCTTACAATATCTTATAATGGATGCTTCCAATGGTAAGGCAGGAATCTGTACAACAAAGAGGAAGGTCCTGAAATGGTGAGAAATGCCATCTCTTTTAAAGGATACTTCACGCATTTTCTTTCCCTGCTTTTGTCAGAGTACACTTAATTCCTGTGAGTCTTGTACCAAATTGTATGACTATTTCACTGTAACCAATTTCTGTTGTGTCAGTTTACTCTTTTTTTTTTTTTATATAATATAAATATTGCTTCTTATTTTTCTGGTTGTCCTATTACAGTTTGGGATGGACATCCAAGCAAACTGTGCCCAGGATGGACATTGTTCATACTCTGGATTCTGCCCATGCTTCTAGAGCTCGTTTCTATGATTTTTGAAGTCAGAAGGCAGGCAGCTGAATGCCTTTAAGAAAAACGTGGAGCCTACGTTCTGCAGTTCTGCAGAAAACCATAGAAGAGAGCAGGACTGTGCTGCTTCTTCTGTAGTTTTTGAAGGACTGAATAATGCATGCCAGAAATACTGCATTTCCGAGTAAAGGAAACTAAGAGATCATAGCTAGGGCCTATTCGTCATTTCCTAAGAGGGTGCTTTCAGTTGTAGCAAGCAGCACTGACAATGTTGTTTTTAATTGTAATAATTTTGTGAGAATTAATTTCAGCTGTAAGTCCACGTGTCTTGCTAGTGTATGGTCATACAGAGCATTTCTCATGGATGGACTTAGAGCCATTCTAGCAAATCACCCCTGGCTCCTGTGAACCTATTAGAGTGAGCAGCAGTGTATCTTGATAAACAGTGTCAAAATGTTCAGAGAGATGTGAAAGGGTGAGAGTAGTGTCTGCTTATCATCTGTTGAGATTAGGAGACCATCTGTTAGTGCTGCTAACATGGTGTCTGCCTGGAGCCTGGTCTGACGCCAGGCTGTAGTGAGTACGGTACGGTGGATTCAGCTGCAAGCTCTTGGCTCACTTCTATCTTATTTTTATGACCTTTATTCAAAATGATACTCAGTAAGAGTATGTGGATCACAGCCAATCTATTGTTGCTTTTATAAAGAAAAAATACCCACTTAATGGAAATGCATGTTTGGAAGGAAAAAATAAAAATTTCTTCTCCCAGACAGAAGTTGCCTGTTCTAACTAGGCATTTGTAAGAGAGAAGGCAGGCAGCATGTTCCTTGGAATGCTCCCTGAGCTCCTGGGGCTGTGGCTTTGGAACTGTTTGTGCCAAAGGTTGGCATCTTTGAATCTTTTCCCTGTGGATTTTCCTTCATAATATCCAAGTAAACTCATGAAGAGTGAGAAGGTGACATCAATGAGAAGCTGAAAATTCTAAAAATGGTTTCATAGTTATCAGCTTCCCCTCAATGTCATATCGTCAGACAAATTCTTTCATAAAGAATGAAGCTGTACATATAGGAAAATAAGAATATTTAAGAAACCAATTCTTGTGTACAGAACAGCTATTTATTTTGCTGATTCTATTGAGAACTTCTCCATGGCAAAACAACACATGCTATGATGGACCTCTGCAATGTTTGATATAAGAGAACTTACAGCGCAAGATGAATCTCAAGAAATTTACAAAGTTTGCTTACTCATTTTTGAGTTGTAGTTATTGTGCACCTTTGCAGCTTAAACTGCTGGATTTGGCTGGTCCTTGCATTTTGCATTCTTTGTTTCCAATGGAAAACAAAGGAGGAGTTGAAGTAAGTGTGAAGTAGCTCAGGATGACCAATTTTAACTTTTTTCTAGAGTGCAAGCCGAGAATATAATTTCTTTCCTCATATTACTTTTACTTTCCCTTCCTACAGAATTTGGGGGGGAGTAAAAAACCAAAATATAACAGTAACAACATATATTTTCTTGATATTACTCTTCTATTTTTTTCTTTTCCAAAGCTTCTGAAGGAGGCAGAAAGTTTTATTTTGCCTCCACATTCTCCAGTTAGGAATAGTTGATTCTGGCAATGATTTTTTTTTTTCACTTGGTATTTGTGACAGTTACTTTATTTTACAGTTTCTGGAAATTTTAAAATCTGGGATGAAAACCCTTATTAAGGGAGCCTGGGTTTGTCAAGGTTCTATTTCAAATGTAAAGCAGTAGATGATATGAAGGCTGGCTTTAATAAAAACAAATCAGATTTCTGAAAAAGAAGTGCAAATTTGAGTTTCAAGAAACCCTTTGCATTAAATCAATCCATGAAAGATCTTGAATTTAAATTAAAAAAAAAAAAAGTTCTTTCTTTTCTTACCCCTTTTTTAACAGTACTTTTTGAGATTTGTAATTTTCTAGAAATACAGCAAAAGGAATAAAGATGCAACATGAGTTCCTTTATCTCCATATTTGAATAGAAAAAAACCTAACTTCAGATAATAATTTCTTGGATTGTTCAGGACTCTTTTTCTTTAAATAACAGCCTCCCATAAGAAGGAGGTAGCACTTCATAGCTGGGAATAGGCCATAGCAATCTGATACCCTAGCTAAGAGTAATCTTACTAAGAGCATGCCTACTGTCTATATGACCTTGTGTTAACGGCTGGCTGCTCATTGAGGCACTTGTAGAGGCTGGCTGTGGTAGGTATGAAACCTGAGCACATTATCTCAGTAGGGAAAAAAGCAGCTTTGCTTCACCTGGCAGAAAATAATGTGGTGGCTTCTGTACCCATCCTTTTGGGAGGAGTGTTGGAAGATGGGAATTTGGAGCTCTCTTGTGAAGATGCTGGATGGTGCACAAACCATTTATCCCCATGGCCTAAGGCATTTCTTCCTGCCCTGGCTGCTCCAAGAGGGCATGCTTTCTTTGGTTTTGGCATACACAAGCAACCTGTGTCCAGCTCTATGCCCTTTTTGCATGGCATGCAGGGAAATTGGATGCAGAGACGGGAAATAGCTCTGCGGGAGTCTGCTTGTCACTGGCAGACCTGATGAGCTCTGACTCTCGGCTGTCCCTGACAAACCCAGGTTGGTGATCAGCCTGCCCTGCTGATCCTGAGATGTATACCATCTGCCTTTTCCATTACCCAGAGCATTTCTACTCCCATCATCTAGTGTAATATCTTGATGATTGTATTGGAGGATGTTGGCTATACAAAAATATAACCTGTGTTTTTATATCTGTAGATCTGTGCATTTTTACAGAACGAAATAACAGCATGTTTTTTTTTACAGAGGTCCTGAAACATCTTCCAGGAAAGCAGGCAGTTACATCATTTGTTTTTCTTATTTTCCTTAACTTACTAGCTGAGAGCCAAGAAATGCACAGAAATGGTGTGCAAGTCAGAATGTCTGCTGCATTAATTTCAGAATTAAGATTTCAGGTGAAGAAAAAAAATAACTATAAAAAGTTTGTTTTGCAATGTGTGGTTGAATGATCCCTGTGGTAGTTGTTGTTGGAGTGCTTAACACTGGACGAAGGGTGGCATCATCTCAGTCTGGGCTTCACATACACAAAAGTATTGCAGACAAGCCTATGGGAATGATTCAAAATCCTGTCTGAAATTGCGTGCAGTCATCTGCCTTTCAATTCTTGCCTTATGTAGTCTGTTTTTTTTCCCCTCTCTTCCTTCTGCCCCATCACCCCTGGCTCTTTATAACATTTTGTACTTTTTTTTAGTGTAGTTACAGCCTTGAAAGAAAATCTCTAAAAACAGTTTGAGAAGCTGGTGAAGGTGAGATCACATTTAATCCACTTCAAACAATAGACTAAAGGAAAAAAATCTCCTTTCCCTTTTCTACATAGGAATTACTCTGCATTCCTTCCTTTTCTACCTTGCTAGGAAAAAAAAAGATCATTTTTGCTATTTTTTTATGCAAAAAGCCCAAACATTCTGTGTAATATTGGTATATCAGATATACTCACAAGTAAGTGTAAAACTTTTGTCAGGGCAAGCTGCATTTACAGCTCTCTGAAGTTTTATGCTTGTTGCACTCCAGAGAGAGTTAGAAATTACAATTTTTTTTGTATGGACAGGTGTTCTTAGAAGAGCAACATGACTTTCCAGGAAAAGAAGAAAGGTGATTACATGGCATGTGCATTGTTGCTGGCAGTTATAATGCATTTTGCCAGAGCTCCATTGTGCTCAGCCTCCCAGCTCTACCTATTAATGTTTAATAGGAAAGCAGCAGGACACAGCACATGAGTGCCCCAGTGTTGCAAAATAAGTTTGGAAACTGCACTGTAGCTATTAGCAAAATTTTCTCCAAATACCTGGTTAATAACCATCCATGACATCCAACTCTTAGAAGGCACCTGGCAATTGTGTCAAAACGTCTTGGCAGTTGGAGGAAAGCACAGCATTATTTAGCCGTGTTCTCATTTAAAGAGCAGTTGTGCAGTCTCACTCAAAGTTTTGCAAACTTTAAGAAGACTGAATTTGATTTCTTCAGAAATCACTCCTTTATAGAGATGTGATCCATCTTGATTTATGATTTGTTCATAGAATCATTTGAGTTGGAGGAGGCCCTTAAAGGTCATCTAGTCTAACTCCCCTGCAATGAATAGGGACATCTACAGCTAGATCATGTTGCTCAGAGCCCCATCCAGCCTGATATCTCCAGGGATGGGGCATCCACCACCTCTCTGGGCAACCTGTATCAAAGTCTCACCACCCTTATTCTAAGAATTTTTTTCCTCATATCCAACCTGAATCTCCCCTCTTTTAGTTTGAAACTGTTTCCCCTTGTGCTGTTACAACAGATCCTATTAAGGTGTCTATCCTCTTCTTTCTTATAGCCCCGATTTAGATACTGACAGGCTTCTTTCAGGTCACCTTGGAGCCTTCTCTTCTCCAGGCAGAACAGCCCCAGCTCAGCCTGTCCTTGCAGAGCAGGTGTTCCATCCCTTGAATCATTTTTGTGATGCTCTTATAGATACTCTTTAACAGGTCAATGTCTGTCCTGTACTGAGGACTCCACATTTGGATTCAATACCGCAGGTGAGTTCTCATAATGCAGAGCAAATGGGCAGGATCATTTCCCTTGCCCTGCTGGCCATGCTTCTTTGTATGCAGCCCAGGATGTGGCTGGCTTTCTGAGCTTTGAGGGCACATTGCTGACTCCTGTCCAGCTTCCCATTCACCCCAAGGTCATTTTGGCAGGGCTGTGTTCCATCCTTACATTCCCCGACTTGTACAGATAATGGAGGTTGCCACGACCCTGGTGCACTTGATTTGTTGAAACTCATGAGGTTTTCCTGGGCCCACTGCTCAAGCCTGTCTAGGTCCCTGTGAATGGCATCCTGCCCCTCTGGCGTGCCAACCACACCACACAGTTGATGTCATTCACAAGCTTACTGAGTGAGTGCACTCGATCCCACTGTCATTATAATTGATGAAGATGTTAAAGAGTACAGATCCCAGTACTGATCTCTGAGGGATAGCACTCATCACCAATCTCCATCTGGACATTGAGCCATTGACCACTGCTCTCTTGGTACAATATTGGAATAAGTTTTTTTTATCCATCCACTCCTCGAATCTATATCATTCCAATTTCCAGAGAAGGATATTATGGGAGAACATGTCAAAGGCATTACTGAAGTCCAGATAGATGACATCAGTGGCTCTTCCCTTGTCCACCAACACAGTTATACCATAAAAAAAGCCACTACAAAAAGTTGTTTTTGGTGTATGTATTTATTGAAAGATACTGAGGTGCTGCTATTTAAGGTCAAGATTTTGGCATTCCTTCATTTTGTTTTATAGTACTAATATTGTTCTCCATCTTTATGCCGTAACTTTATACCCTGCCCTCCCTCCCTGATTACCTAAATTTAACAGTGAATAACCATTGGAAGAAGTAGTGTGGGCAAAGCCACTGAAGTTGGAAGAACTTTTCCATGGTTTGCCTCCAGCAATTGCAAACCTTTCTATTGAGAGCTGTCCGCAGGCTAGTAAGTTAGCTGCTGTCATTCAAGGCACCAGAACTTGCCAAGCTTTTTTATTAGCATGGTCTATTCAAGTTTTAATTTACTCTATGACAGTCTATTCACAGGGATGGATTTTTTCAAGAATGGCAACTGACATATACATCCAACACAGAAATGTCACTTCTGTTACTTTTCTGCTATCACTGCTTTTAATGATGACGGTGAAGGGCGTTATGCAGTTCATATCACCTGATGGGTAGGCTGAGTTCATTGACTTGGATTTTCTCCTTTCTCAGTTACTACTGTTCTGCCCTTTTTATTATAATAACTTCAAACTAATATTCTGTGTTTTTTTTTTTTTCTTCTGTATTTGATACATCGTTTGTAGTGATATTAAACCAATGGTACTGTATTCACATTCTTTTTGGTGGCATCTGAAACTGCAATATGACTGCTGATCTAGGCACCTCTTAAAATTGTAACCCATTGATTATGTGTCCTGAAGTGAGACAAGATTTGCTTCTGAGTCTTCTGAAGTTTGAATTATTCATGTTTCTATGCTTGTTTAGGTGGCAGTGTACTGGCTTCATAGGTCACTGGCAAAAATAATGTAAATGAGATTTTTTAGGTAGAAAGAGAGTGTGAAGGTAGAAAGAGTTAGATAGAAAGAGAGCACAGACTGAGCACCTCTAAAACTATCCAAAAAACCCGTCTGTATGGTAAATGAAATACATCTTGTCCAGAAATGAATTATGTCAGCAAAACATTTGAAGGGCTCATGACATTAGGCAGACATACAGTGCTTCATGGACATTCAGAAGTCCTTAGAATTGATGGTGTGATTGCATTTGCCAGATTCCAGTAAAATATACTGAGATACAGTGTAAGTATTCAACAAAAGCATTCACATTAAAAATGCAGCTGTGAGTCACAGGTTCCAGTAGTGACAGTGAATGGTATCTGGCAACAAATTGGGCCTCATCAGTTCTTAGCCCAAGATGAGAGTGAAATACTGAAAACAAGCTAAATAAGCAGAATGACTAGATTTTTATACAATATGCATTCCCCTTTGGGACCTCTGTAGGAAAATAAAGCATCTCAAATTACCTTATAAGGAAGCAGATCTGTTATTCTTCATGTTCTACATGCATCAAATGGTAAAGTAAACTGATAACAGTTGCTGCTGAAGGTAAGAATGTTCTTGTACTTTGTGGAGAGATTACAATTCTATTTTTGCCCAGTTTATTGAATGGGAGTTAATTACATAAGGAATGTTAACAATAGATTTCCATGTTTTTACAACTGAGGAATGCTAGGAACTCTATACAATCTGCAACTTCACCAAGTTTACACCAGAGCTGTGAGAACACATGGGCTATCTTTTTGCCTCTAAGTGCACCGCAGCTGAAAGTGATAAATGTCATCATCTCTTCTAGCAAAATTAGTGGCACTTATGCAGCCTGTTTCCATCACCCTGTATGTATTTCAGCGTGTGTCACATGCAAACATGAGTTTGGAGACTGTCCCCACAGCTTATGAACTGTTGCTTTCACTTCTGGCTAAATTGGTGATTCTGTATTTTTAATAATGGCTGCAAGCAAATTTTTTGGTATACAGAATCATCTTAAGAAAGCCTGAAGGAGGAGAACTGTACATTTGAAATGCCATTACTTTTTAGTGCTTTAATGTTATTTTTCAGTGCAACTAATTATTCTTGGAAAATGGTTTGTTTAAAAATAAAAGTTCATTTTTAGTTTCCTATTTTCAGAATATTAGTAATACAGCTGAACAATTCTTTACAATATTAATCATCCAGTAGAAAGAGATGATCAAACACGTAACATTGCTGAAACTAGTATGCAGCAGAAGTTACTCTGAAGTCTGCAGATATGGATGTCTTCAAAAGGCATCTTTAGAGTTAACCATTTCAGGATATAATGAAGGTCAAATTTATGATCTTGGTATGGTGACTTTGAAGTGAAGGCAGTGAAGTTACTGAACTTCACATGGATGATATTTGTGTCATCTATGACTTTATGAATTGCTGCCTTCTAGCTCATCAATGTCCTTCTAGTTTTATGGAAGAGCCCCAGATTATGTATTCTGTTCAGACAAAGAAGCAAGTCTCTACTCAGTGTTGCAGCCCTCCTCACATTCCATAGGTCTTATCATTCTTTGTGGAAGGGAAGGGACAAGGAACAGAGATAAGTTGCTTTGTTTTCAGTCAGTTGCCTTGTTCATGAGAAATATTAGGTGAGGAAGGAAGCTCTTGAGAGAGAAAATGCAGGCCTAGTATATGAACAGGCGAGGTAAATATTTCCCGCTTTCTCACCCCAATCAGCATTTTAAGAACTAATAATTCTGCTTGTTCAGACTGGTAACTGTAGCATTTTCTCCCCTTCCTATTTTAACAAATACAGTAAGTCATATCTTTAATGGATATCTTTTTTCAATTTATAATAAAACTTGCAAGCCCAAAGAGCTCAGTGATGTCTGCTCTCTGATTACAGCACAGTAGAGCTTTCCTTGGCAGTATAAAAAGCAGTCCAGACAAATAACAGCTGTGTTTGGATTTTATAACGCTTTGGCATGTATCACTTCACACAGACAAATCCCACTTTTAATTTTGGATTCCTAGCCAAAAGCTGTAGTAAGTGTTGTTCTCTTGTTCGATTTGGTGTATCCCTTTTGAGATGCATTTTCTGATAAGATGCCAGGTGCTGTGCATGTGGGACAAAAAGACCTTGTTTATTCCAAAGAGCAGGAACTGTGTTGAACTTAAGTTGTGTACTATGCAGTACAGTTATTCGGTCCAGTTTGCTTGTCAACTTGAATCTTCAAGTGTGTGCATAAACAAAGCGCTTACTGAAGTTTTTGAACTGTGGTGATAATCCATCAGTTGGGTGCTGAAATCTGCATATACTAAGGTATGTATTTTCCCAGTGAAACCAATACCAATTTTTAAGGATATGTGGAATTGTTATTTGCTCGGTATTAAATAGTTAGATTTTTTAACAGGGAGACAAGGCCCTCACTATACTAAGCTTGATGTGGAAATTATTGTATAAAATTTTATGACCTGTATTATTCAGCAAGCCAAGGAAGATGATACTAATGCTCTCTTCTGGTCATAAATTCTGTAAGATGCTTCGATACCACATGGTTACGGTGTTGGCATAAATATGCTGATGAATACAGATTTAATTAATTTTTAGAAGTTCCTTGTAATTATTCCAGTGATAGATGTTTAAATTTGCCAGTAGCATAGTAGAAAAAATATCCCACTGTATTACTGGTGCTTGTAAAATGTAATGGCTGCAGAGCCTGAGGTTGTAGGTCTGCTGTTGCCTTTTTGTTCTACAAGTGTCCTTGTGGTTCTGCTAAAATTATGACCTGATCTGCACACTAGAGCATGGACTTGACTCCTGGTAGTTGTAGTCTGTGAGTGCTAGAGAAGGGCTCTCTGGCCATGAAGGAAACAGGCACGCTAGTGAGTCTAATAGGTTCATGGGACATGGGTCTGAAATGTGCTCTACCAGAGTAGTAGAATAGTGAAGACGTCAATTTGATTTTGAGGGTAGGCAATATTTCCTGGTGATCTTTTTGTGAACTTTAGGATGGTGCACAACTTCTCTTGCCAACCATATCCTGGAGTTCACTGAGCACAGAAGTGATTGTCCAGTTCTACACTGCACTGGTGCCACCTCATCTTGAGTACTGTATGCTGTTTTGGGCACCACCATACATAAAGGACATCAAACTACTAGAGACCACCCAAAGGAGGGCTACAAAGATGGTGAAGTGTCTAGAGGGGAAGACGTATGAGGAACAGCTGAATCCCTGGGTGTACTCAGCCCAGAGCAGAGGAGGCTGAGGAGAGGCCTCATGGTGGCTGTAGCTCCTCACAGGGAGCACAGAGAGCTGAGCTCTCCTCTTTGGTGACAGCGACAGGGCTTTCAGGAAAGGCATGGAACCATGATAGGGGAGGGTTGGGTTGGATGTCAGGAAAAGGTTCTTCGCTGTGGACAGGTGTCCCAGGGCAGTGGTCATGGCACCAGGCTGCTGGAGTTCAGGAAGTGTCTGGACAATGCTCTTGGTTGTATGGTCTGATTTTTTGGTGGTCTTGTGTGGAGTCAGGAGTTGGACCTGATGATCCTTATTGGTTCCTTCCAACCTGAGCTATTCTATAATTCTTTAATTCTCTTGCACACAAAAGTTATTTGTGCTGCAATTTTAGAGTAGATTTTAATTTCCAGTGAATCCCAATGTTTTTCCGAAGGAATGTTGACCTCATGAAAAAGTAAGCATTAGTTTTTGGTTTTAGTTGCAAGAAATTTTAACAGTTATCTTTTATTAAATTTTTGTGTTGTCCAAAATATCTGTGAAGACCAAAGAAATATAGCAATATATGCTCAACCTGTTTCTACCTTTTTATTCTGCTGTAGCTCATGACAAAAGCACTAACCCTGGCAGGGCAACACAAGTCTAGTTGCTTTTCAACAGCTTTGATACACTTTACCAGTGCCAACTTTTAAAAGATATTCCTACTACAGCAAGAATAGGCCTGTGCATGTAACCTATGGATTCCTACTGGGTACTGCTGCAGTATCTGAGAAAAGAACCAAAAGAATGAGATAATGGTCCTATGTCCATAGGATGCTTATATCTGGGCCTTGCACAATTGAATTTGTGACTGAATGAAATGAATGAAGTTCAGAGAATGAACATAGTGCCTGTGTGTTTCCCCGTTATGAGAATAACAGGAAATACAGGTATGGAAAGGGATCAGCCATCTGCCAGCCTTTGACCCATGGTAAGCTTTTTGTCCTGTTTACTGTGGCAGAAAGATGTTCACTCCATCTCTTGATTGCTATATAGTAAAGATGAAGTAAATATTTTCATGTGATAAAACACAGAAGAGATCTGACTATTCTGTGAAGGAGCTCTGCATAGACACTACTGTTTGTTTAGCAGGCAAAGAATGCATCTGTCGTGTTTATGGTGGCTGTAAAAGAATAACCCGATGTGTGAAGTCAAGAATTTATTATTACTCTGTTATTGCTTTAATAGTCTAATAATTAAAATAATTCATCTAGTTACAGATCACGATCCAGATTTAGTTTGCTGCAGCTGGCAGGGATCGCTAAACTGGGAGTTTCATTGGGAGTTTGAAGGCCAGAACTCCCCAGCCTGTTAGTGTGTGAGTGCTCCTCAGTTGTGTTGTTCAGCCTCAATGCCCTCTGAAACAGTGAGACTTACACCGCAAGTGGGGAGTGTTTAGGGCTTCAACTGCAGGTGAATATTCACTGCATAGTGTGAGTGAGGGAGGGAAGGAAACTACCTCAGACATGAAAGAGTGATCTTGAGTTTTGCAAAGCACAGGTGTGTGTGCTTTAGGGAGAGGAAAAGACAGTAATTAGTAGGTGGGCTAAAGCTCCCCTTGCCTTCTTTGAAAATGCATATAGAAGTTTAGGGTGTTATTTATTTATTTATTTATTTTTATTTTTTTATTTTTAGCTGGAAATTCAAGTTCTGTATTTCATAGAACCATAGAATGGCCTGGGTGAAAAGGACATAAAAGATCAAATAGTTTCAACTTCAACCCCAGTCTCTCCTCCCCCTTGGCCCAGTCTCAGATGCTTCCTTCTCCTGCAGAAAAAACAGCAAAATTTCAGGCCCACAAGCTTCTCCTTTAATTTTAATGTGCTAACCTGGTTTGTGTCAATAGCAGTCTCCAGCTATGTGCTCTTGTATGTGTTGTTTTAGCAGAGATCTGGTTGCTTTCTGTTATTTCTTTTAACCAAAAGAACTCAAAATCTGCTTTTAGTGAAAACCTGAACACACAAGCAGCCTGGCATTAACAAAAGAGTGTCAGGAAATTATTTACTCTGCAGCATTTAGTCTTTTCGTTAAAGCTTTCTTTTTGAAAATAAAATACTGCAGCCAAAAATGCATTTGCCTTGGAATTTGAAAAGCAAATACTGATTTGTGCATTTGAACAAGTGCTAAGCCTTAGAGAAAAACCCTTGTCTGTCTTTCTTGATGATATTTACCTTCATAGAGTGTATATTTATAGGCTTACTGTTCTAATGATCTTAAACAACTGGCCCTTGAGATAACTGAAGCTTGACTTCCTTTGCAATTTATGCTTCTTGCTGAAAGGGATTAAGTAATATAAATCAAGGGTTAGTGGAAGTATCACCTTGAATTTTGGATGTTTTTCATTGCATCCTCTAGAAGCCTCTATTTCTTTGTTTAAAACAGTGTTATAGGAGGAAAAACATCACCTCTCAGAGAATGTGCTCATAGAAATAGGATAGAATGGATCTCAAAAGAAACAGGTGCAAAGATTGCTTTCTAGCTGCATAGTCAATAGTCTGTGAACAGCTGTGGGTCTACATGCTAGAGGTGTATAGTAGTAAGACTTCGTGGCAGTCAGAAATTCATACCGCATGAGGACTAGAGAGGAGGCCTAAGCTTGGCTGCAATCAGCAACTGTCTTTATGACTGCTTGGGGCAAGAGAATGTTCAGCAAATTGTAACATATTCATGGAAAACACTGTAATTTATAGTCTGCTCCAGTTCATTTTCAGTTAATTCTGCTGTGACTGGCTGCACTCTCAACATCAGTGCAGCAGTGCTGAAGGTGACAGAGGCTGTTGGCTGAGGAGCCCGCTCCTTTGTTTCTAGGAAGTTTTGGTAAAAGGCAAGCTTTGGTCTGTTGGGTGGCCTATGTGACTGGCCTCTGGAGCTGCAGCCGGTTTTCTTCCCTTCTAGATCATTCCTTAACTTATAACCAAGACCCCTGTGCCAGTCACAAGTCTGATCTCCCTATTTTCAGAGACACACTGCATTTGCAGATGCTAGGTGGAAGTCCTAACAAACATAGAGTCTGTATACTTCTTTATGTGCAAGAAGAATACAAAACTTAAACAAAGACCCCCCCCCCCCCCCCCCCCCCCCCCCCCTTTTTTTTTTAAATAATTTGTTGTTGGTGGTTTTTGCTTGTCTGACCTTAAAAAAAAAAATATCTGAGTAGTAACGGAGATGAGATTATAAACCATCTGAAAAAGACAGATACCCCAGGAAGCTTAAAATCTGTTTTAATTAGATTCTGTTTTCATTATCTGTTTGAAAGATTTCCTATTAGTGCAAAATAAACTGCAAAGGGCATTCAAAGATCTGCTGGCACAGATAACTGCAGTAGTGCTGTGGGAGAGTTCGGTCTATACAACGTGCCAGTGGTGCCCAGCCTTTCTGGCTGAGGTGGCCACTTAGTCTCTGCTCACACTAGAAGAGCACCACTTCTGCCTGCCTGCTGGGTGGAGTGGCAACATGATAGCAAGAGGGCTCCTGTATATGCAATGTCCAGGAACGGCTGCTGCTGTCTTTTTTATTTTTGCTGCTGCCTTTTCCATTCTATGGTCTCTGTTAAGCTTTCCCATCTGTACATGCTGTTGACTTTGCCAGCACAGGAGCTAACTCAGTGCTGGCTGCAGGGTGTTGGTGGGGTTGGTCCCTCTCTGCCCTCACTGCAGCCACTGCCTGCTTACAGCTAATTCTCTTGGCCCTGTGAGGTGAGAAGCACACAATTGAAGGAGAAATCCAAGTCAATCTGTACCTGAAGCAGACTTTCTTGTGCCTTATATGGCAAAAAGTTGACATGAGTAAACTTCCAAGAATTTAAAGAAAATAAGTAGTTGGTAATCATGTTATTAGAGAAACCGTTCACTTGTCAGACACACATCCCTGGTTCCAAGCAGGAGATTTCGAGTATCTGTGTAGCATGATGGCATGTAATGTACCAGATTAACCCCATCTGACCTCAGTCTTTTCTTCAAATTTAGCAAGTCATTATATATAGCAGGAACTACACAGGGATGTCTGCAACTAGAGCTATAGAAAATAGTCTGTGGTCATTTATCATCTTGCTCCTTAAGTGGGAAGCAGAAAAATTCTCCTGTGTCTTTCAGTGCTTTCAAACCAGATTTCCTTTCAGATGGTCTCCAGTAGAGTCCTTTAAAAAGGAAAAAAAAAAAACAAAAAACGTCAACATGTGGAAACAAAAGATGTATAAAAATAGCAACATGTGAACTGAGAAGCTTGATAGTTTCTTAGACGAGTAAAGTGCTGTTAAAACTACTTGGAATATTTTGTCTATGGCAAAGATTAAGTGTAGTTTAAATGAATATACAATGCCTGTTCAGTTCCTAAGAACGGGCAATTTTTCTCCTGCTGTTTGACTTATTTTAGCTGTGGGCATTGCTATATTCGTTTGCATAACACAGCATGTTCAAACTATTGTAGGCAAAGAATTAATTACACTTGTGTCTGAAAGCAAAAGTATGTTTTTTTTAATATATGGGACTTGAAGTTGAAATAGTATGTTTTCTAAGTTTTGCAAAGCAAAAGCACTAGAAGAATTCTTCTTCAATTCACAGAATCACAGAATCACCCGGGCTGGGAGGGACCTCAAGGATCATACAGTTCCAGCCCCCCTGCCTGGCAGGGCCACCAAACATACACATTTAGATCAGGTTGCCCAGGACCCCGTCCAACCTGGCCTTGAACACCTCCAAGGACGGGGCATCCACAACCTCCCTGGGCAGCCTGTTCCAGGGCCTAACCACTCTCCTTGTAAAGAACTTCCCCCTAACATCCAACCTAAATCTTCCCTCCTTCAACTTGGATCCATTTCCCCTAGTCCTGCTATTGTCAGCCCTTTTGAAGAGTTTACACCCCTCCTGGGTGTAGGTTCCCTTCAGGTATTGAAAGGCTGCAATGAGGTCACCCCGCAGCCTTCTCTTCTCCAGGCTGAACAAACCCAACTCCCTCAGCCTGTCCTCATAGGGGAGGTGCTCCAGTCCCCTGATCATCTTAGTCGCCCTTCTCTGGACCCTTTCCAAAATCTCTATGTCTTTCTTATACTGAGGGCTCCACACCTGAACACAGTACTCCAGATGGGGCCTCACAAGAGCTGAGTAGAGAGGGACAATCACCTCCCTATCCCTGCTGACCACCCCTCCCCTTATGGAGCCCAGGATCCCATTTGCCTTTTGAGCTGCCAGAGCGCACTGCTGGCTCATGTTAAGTCTCTCATCCACCAGGACCCCCAGGTCCTTCTCTGCCGAGCTGCTCTCAATGACCACTCCTCACAGTCTGTACAGGTGCCTGGGGTTCTTCCGGCCCAAATGCAAAACCTTGCACTTTGCCATGTTGAACCTCATTAGGTTCACCCGAGCCCAGCTTTCCAGCCTGTCGAGGTCCCTCTGAATGGCATCCCTTCCTTCCACCGTATCAACCGCACCACTCAGCTTAGTGTCGTCAGCAAACTTGCTGAGGGTGCACTCAATTCCCTCATCGATGTCATTAATAAAGATGTTAAAGAGCACCGGTCCCAAGACAGACCCTTGGGGGACACCACTCTTTACTGGCCTCCCCCTGGACATAGAGCCATTGACCACCACCCTCTGTCTGCGGCCTTTCAACCAATTGCTTATCCATCAGTGCCCGTTTCCCAAAAAACTATTCTGTATGCACATACACAGCCGTTGTTACATGGAAAGAATGAGAGCATAAAAGCCATGGGCTCATATTTTTCCAAAAATTGCATACATTCTTCAAATGCCTGAATCTCATCGAATCACATTTGATTTGGGATTTTGTTTGTGTAACTTGGGACCCAGTTGCATGCTACTTTCTTTCTCTTCTGTGCCTTCTCTTCAATGGTGAGTGAATAATTTCCTCCAGTTTTGGATGAAGATGATGTACTTCTTCCTGTCTCTGAGCTTAAACATTTGCAAATGATGATTTGCAAGTAATAAGCGCAATGGTAGATTAAAGAGGAAAATAGCTAATGAATTGTCAAATGTTATTTTTTTCAGATACTATCCTAAAAACTGTTTTTTTTTTTTTTTTTTTTTTTGTCTACTACCAAAATATGAGCACCATAGATTCCTAAACCTTTTTAACAAAAGTTTAGGATTTTGACCATGCTCGTATTTACTTATATTCTTAAGTGGTTTTTTTGTTTGTTTGTTTGTTTTTTTGAAGAGGCAAATTCCAAATCTGTTATCTATATACATACAAGCTATCTGCTACTAAAAATGTAGATTTGGTAGTTCTGCAAATGTCTTTTTAACCCTTTAACACCTTTCTATACCTTTATACCATATTTCAATTTTAAAATAAATTTGTTGGGTAAAAATAAAGGAAATGCACATCCTGCCTTTTAAGTAAGGAGATGGAAAAGGGCAAGAAATGTCCTGTGCAATGAAATTTGTTCCTCATTAAGACCATTTTCTGCTCTAATTTAATCATGTTCAAAAACAGACAACCCCAAATCAATGCAGTCTGGGCAGATACTGCAACAGCTCTTCAGGAAGCACAGATAACACCAGTGTCAGTAGCTTGACTCAAGGACAAGCTTAAACACGCATCCAGAAAGAAACAAAACCAGGAGGAGATAAGAGAGCTCTGAACTGTATCTGAATAGACAAAAGTAATATACTCTGGGTAGTAATTTTTCACTAGTTGACTGTGTGGTTCTCATCAATAAAGGCAGAATAACTAGAATAGAAAGTACTTGCTGCAAGGGAAAAAGTTGAAACCTGGTTTTGGGGACTTAGCATTTGTTGTAAGGACTTCCGGTGTTTCTGTGTAGCTTTGATTAGAAGCCAATACTTCTAGCATTTCAGTTAATGTCTTTTTTTTCTTTTTTTCCCCCTTTGAGTATTTAATGCCTTTTTCTAAGGAACTCGGGCTTATGTGATTTCTCTATTCCTTTTGAATAAGTGATAAATCTCTTGGTCAGTTGCTTTCTTGAGCCAGCAACAGGAATGAAGTCTCTGAAAGGGTCAGGTCTCTGTAGGACACATACAGAGACACTAGCTGGATGGAAAAGAGAAGCCCTATTAACATCCTTGCTGAGAGACATTTAGAATTTAATTGTTCAGAATGTTTTTGGTGGCACCTGGCCAACCAGGTTATATGTTGACTGATGACTTTGGATTGTGATTCCTGGCCCTGTGAGCAAGCCAAGAACAGCAGTAATGGTGGGAGCTGGAATTTACAAGAAAGGGAATGAGATTTGCTCTGATAGAATAAGGGTTTTTTTTAAAGCCATTAGTCGTGACATGATCTTTTATTGTTGAAGAACATTTGGGTATCAATGAAAACCTTCCACCATCATGCAGCTACATGAAGAAACTGCAGTAGCTTTGTTGACAGTGCTGAGGGATCAGAGGCAGGGCTGTAAGTGCTTGTGTATTTTAGAATCTACAAATGAAAGAGTCTACAGTAGCCAAGAAATGTTGCGTACTAGAAATGATGCTGTGAACAACTAATCACAACCTAACTTTGGGATGGCCCACTTGATATGTACTTCCCTGTATGTACATCAGGAGGAAAATGAAGGCCCAGCCTGGGAGTAAGTGATTGCTTCCAAGGAGATGTTGCGATGTTTAGATGTTAGATGTTTGGGGTTTTTGTAAAGTCAGGATTTAAATCAGTTGCACTCCAGGGAACAAGTAGGCTTCTTACAAGTAAAAGAAATCTCATTCATGTGTGCCTCTGAGGGTAATGACCTGCGGAGGGGAATCTGTAAAGGATAGAACAGAGTCCCTTGCTCTGAGAGAGCTGCAGGTATTCAGAAAAGGGTCTTATTAACACAGCCTCAAAAGAAGAAGACCTGAAATGATGCAGGAGAAGATTTCAAATAGGAGTATCTCTACTACAATGCAGAATATCTAGTCAGCTGTTGGCTCATGACTCCTTCCTGCTATGTCCCAAAAGGGGGTGTGGGACTCCCATTGTTGTGCTACTCATGTTGGATGTGCTATGAAGATCCAGGTGAGGGTCTTATTACCACTTATGTTGGTGGATATCAGGAACCTTTTTAATAATGAATAATAAATTAAGAATGTTAATACAGCTGCTATCTTGTGTGTCCAGCTGTCTTAACAGTAATCCTGCACATTTTTATTCCTGTGGGGTAGGACCAGTGCCTAGGTATGAATTTCAAATCATGTAAATGAGACTTGTCACATGCAAAGACCTGCAGGATTACGGTTGAAGCTCTTAATATGTTGCATCTGAATGCTGACAAGATTGCCTTCTGCAGTTATTTATGCTTGGTTTTCCAGGGCTCACCAAGGCAGAAAATTACACACATCAGCAATTCCTCCACTTTTTCCTTTTTCCCTTACTATTCCTTATGCAAACTTTCTTCTTGTATCAGCAAGACTGACTGGTTGTTGTATGGAGGGATATTCTCAGGAGACTCTGTGATCTCCATTACTGTTTATTTGTGCTCCTGGAGCCTTTCAGAAATGTACTTTCTGAAGAAGAATTCTTTCTTAGAATTAAAGATTTTTGGTTTCATGGAAAGAATGAGTAGTTTCATTTGTACCATGATAGACTCAAGGTAATGAATTAATGATTTTTCCCTTTAGAGTTGAAAAATATGAAGAATCCTATGCAATGCCAGATTGAGTTTTGTATCATAAATGGGCTTATTATCTGTGCTGAATTTCCCCCTTTCCTGATGTAATGAAAAGGGAACGAACCTTTTGGCCCGGCACTTGTTTTATTCTGTGGAATGTCAGTAACTGCTCAAGTTAAGGTCCTCTGTGAGATTGTGGTAATGTCTTGATCCCTTCAACATCTTCCCATGGGACATTCCCAGGTTGTCTTTTTTAAATTATTTATATATATATATATATATATATATATATATATATATATATATATATAATAGTTGCAGCTTCCTGTGACCAAGCTTGAAAGAGCAGGAACACATAGCAGTCCTCCAGCTTTGTCATACCTCATAGCCTCTTCCTCATGTCCCGGATATTCTAGACGACGCTGTTTCTTCATTTAAGTTAGAAGAAGCACTGAACATGACCATGGCCTGTTGGAGAAAGATGCTTTCGACTGGGTGCTGTTTGTTCTGATATCTGAATGATCTTTAAGAGCTATTTACTGCCCACTTGCTGAGAAGTTATTCCTGTCTGGTTCTTGCCTGAGCTCTCATTCAAGTGGGATTGCTGCTGTGGGTTTCATTTTTGGATCTATTTTCTTTTCTGTGCTTGAAATGATGTGCTCAGGGTACAAGAAATAAATTGGCTTCATGAAGTGGGAGTTGCACTGTAAATTTCAGTAATTACTCTTCTGGCAATTTTTGCCTACGAAAGGATAAAAATGTTGCCCCCAGAAGTCTACCACTGACTTCTTTGGATGTCTTCTGGAAGAAGTCCAGGCTTTGACCCTTTTATTCCTGGAGAATGACAGAGAGCTTGATCAAGATAAATAGTATAGTACTACTAGATCAGCAAGATGAATTTGAGTTTGCTGTATACTACCTTTTCCAACAACTGCTTAACCAAAACAACAGGGAGTAGTCCATGATATTTTATGAATTTTCTGAAGGGCACAGGGGTGGTGATTAATTAAGCCACGGTAAGTGCATGTAGTGGCCTCAAGCACAAACAAAATTGCAGCTGTTTGGGATAATGTGGCTAATGCAATCTTTACTGTGCAGACCATACTCACTGCCAGAGGGGAAGGGAGAGGAGAAAACATATCACTGTCAGAGCATGGTGCACATTGCGTGGATCTAGAGAGGAAAGCAGCTTCCTTTCACACCTTTTGTTTTTGTTTCTGTATCTTTGAGAGTTATTTTTTTATGTTCTTCTGCTTTTTAAATTGCCTTTTTTTTTTTTTTCTTGTATGCTAAATTACTTAGGAAGCACCCTACTGGTTAGATGCATGCCAGATAAGGATTCAGTTGTGTTTTAGCTCTCTCATGAAAGATTAGCGTGAACAGGTGGCTGGATAGCTTAGTCTTGTAATGTTTTTCAGGAGCTTAGAACGGAGGTAATAAATCAGAAGACATCCAGGACACCTTGTGACAGAGAGGAAACAGAATGGACAAAGGAATCTAGAATACCTGCCCAGAACAAACAAACAAACAAAAAAACAGGGGTAACAAATGGGGTTTGGTGAGGTTGGCTAAAAGTATGAGACTACAGATGACTGTAGAGAAAGTAAGACTAACGGAGTACTATGGAAAACTGAAGTAGAACCATAATAACACTACTACAAAAGTCAATGATGTATTTCCATATAACAAACTCCTTGTGGGCAATATTTTTTGTCTTAAAATGAATATTGTCTCTTAATACATAAATGTAGGATGTATATGACAAGATGAAAGAGAAAATGATCTTGACAAAGTTCTCTACTTTATGAAATTATTTGCAAAGTTGAAAAAGCATTAATGTAACTAGTACACGTGATTCCAAATAAAGCTGGGATGTAAAATAGAGGAAGGTTAGATGATGGGCTTTTGGTTGGTATGTATGACTATGACATGGGATTTTGGTGTTTTTTCTGTTGTTTTACTTATTTTACTGTAAGGTTGGTAACTTTCTTACCCTCCCCATGCTTTTGTTTATTGCCCTTGATGTAATAAAAAGAAGTCATGCTTTAAAAAAAAAAAACAGCAAGAAATTACTGGGTGTGCAATCTCACTCACAGTATTTCTATTTCATGAACTTCTTTTTTCATTGGAAATAGATCTTGAAATAATTTTCTCCAGGAAAATTGCTTTATGAATTTAAAGATTCTTATAATAAGAATACTTGCAGTTCTATGTTTTCTACCTCATCTGATCTTTCAGAGTATTGTATACTCCCATCTTTAATCTCTTAAGTAAATGGTCATAGCTTTCTGTGCATTAGTTCTAAACTGCTGCTGTGGAGATAGGCATTTCCTTACTGGTTTGACACAGCAGTTTTGTTTGCTTTGAGCAACTTAGTTCTGCATCTGTTTGTGATATGGAGTGAAATAACTTTTTTCTCAGGAATGCTGCCTTCAAGCCTCCTTTGCTGGTGAGAAACATGAAGTATTACAGGGACAGAAAATGGGAAGACCATTAAGTCATGTAAAAAGTTGTTTATTTCCCATTTTCTACACATAAGTAACCAGTAATTATATATAAGACATTAATTTAACATCAGAGACTTTTACAAAGACCTAAAAAGTTTTAAAAGGATGTGGGGAACAAATTATGTTGTGTTTCTTCTTCCCTTCTGCCCCAATTTTCAAACAAGGTGAAATATTTGTTTGGAGCACTGTGATGAGGCACCTGGTAAATGCTTCTAAATGAGCAAATATTTATTTCCATTTAGAAAACAGCGGAGAGTATATTAAGTCTGTGTTCCCTCCTCAATATGAAAACCTATATAGTTTTAGTAGTGTTTTTCTTAATTTTTATGTACGTTACAGCACTTACATCATGTCTTTTATTATGATAAAACATTGAAATAGGATTGTAACTAAGCTTGAAGCATCCATATATGTGGTAAACCTCCACATAAACGAAAAGCAATCCATCTTTAGTGTAGTTTCATCATTCCTTATTAGCGCTATAAATGAGGAATGTGAGTTTCTCTCTTGTACAACGTGTAGTAAAATACTTAATGGATTGTGAATGTCATGTTATAAAACTTGGCATTAGATACTGCAATTTATATTCAAATGCATCTCAGACAAATAAATGCTCTATAAATAGAAATCTATCTGTATTCAGAGTACATATAACCGCCTATTTGGGTGTAGCAGTTTGGATGATGAAATCAGTAGATAATTGACTTCTGCAGAAACATGTGTTTGTTATATTCTGAAGGGAACTCCCCTGAATAAACACCTTTAAATAGGGAAGGAGTTTTATGCAAATCAGAGGCATTGCCTGTATTCCTAGTAGGATTCTGGTAACCTCCAAACGTAATTTCAGAAGCACCAAACTGGTATGAGTGCTGGTAACAAGTTAATACAATTATCCTGAAGACAGGATGCGAGGCCTGAGGCTACCAGGCATTGCATGCTTACCCGAAACAGCCAACACCTCAGTGCATTTCTTTCTGCAGCATCATTTCCATGACAGCTTACAACCAAGGTAGCACCCATTGCTGGAACTGCCACTATTAGCAGTGATGTTTTCTCCCCACAAAAAGCAAGTATAATTCAGTGATGGCATAGCTGGAAGTATGAAGGTTTAATGAAGAAGTAAAAAATAAATAAATAAAAAATCAGACAAAGAGCAAGCAGTTCCATAAATCTTTGTGTAAGCTGATGATCAGTATTTTAAACTGTGCACTCAGCCATGAAATAAGAACCAAAGGATCCAAAGAACAAGTTTGGATTAAAGTGGCCTCGTGCTTTGTTTCCAGCACTCCGAGGAACAAGGCAGAACTTGGAAGAAGGCCATTAATTCTGTTGATTCCAGATCGTTCCCTTCAGGATTTTCAAGTGAAGACAGGTGTTTGGATGGATTCAGAGCTGAATGCTTATTTCTTCCTCTTGTGAGAGAAATTAGTAGCTGTACTCTTTGAGACAAGGCATGTAGATTATCTGCAGTGCTGCTTAGATATCAGGAAATGAAATAATTTACCTTGTGTTTCTGTCTTTACCCTCTGCCTGCCCACCTACAGTTGGCAGCTGTAACCTGTTGCCTCTTCTGCAGGGGAAGAAACCAAAGCTTATAATTTATTTATTTATTTATTTATTAAGGAGAGGCAACAATCCAAAATTAAATGGGCTCCTATATAGGGCACATTATCTACATTCAATTCTTGTATTCCTTCAGTTCTTCGTCTACTATAGATGTATAATTCGATAAGTAGCTTGTATGGTAACTGTTGAGTCATGGCCTGCAGTACTGATTGAGCACCCTGGGAAAGGACCTGGTGAGCCCTGGGAGCACAGCTGTGTGACTGGAAGGGGTGAGAGCCATTTAAAGGCTGCCTCTGGGGAAGGATCTTTTTCTGGAGATCCCTCCTTGGTGAAGCTTTCCCCTGTAAACCTAGAATCTTCTGATAGAAGTGAGCAATCTTGTTCCCTTCTTTTATAGTATCTTGCTGGTCCTGTTATCATCACACCTTTGTTGAACTGCCTTTCCCATCATATTGATCTATTTCATTGCTATGTAGCTCTTTCAGCATCTTGAGATGTAGAGAGGCTACTGAACAGTCATTTGTGGTTTTCATTGATGTTTCATTCAGATGTGTACACGCTTACTGTTCTGTGTTGTGCAGAACTTGGAGAGCACTTGTGTCAGAAAAGATTCTTAATGCTTGAAGGTTCTGTGACATCCACGTTATCAAGTGGAAATAAGCTAGGAGGGGAAAGTGGCTAGTACTAATATTTAAGGTTTTTTGTCTTTTTTTTTTTTTTTTTTACCCTGTTTGCCTTTTACTCTTTCATGTACTGGTAATTGCAGTGAAAAGTGGAGAATCACCACAAACTCCCAGTCACCCGTTGCTGTGGATCTGGGGTTGAGGCTTAGCTGTGTTGTGTCCATGTGCAACAGGGCAACATTATTTTTAATAGTGTGTCTTGTGTTTTTGTCTGCATCACTGCAGCATACCTGCTCAAGAGACAGTGCTAAAAAGGCATTTCTACTACCATCCTGGGAGGGAAAGTTTAATGAGAGACTGTGGTAATTTATCTAGACTGTAGCCCTAAGTCTTTATTGTATAAAACTGCTATGGAGTTTTAGGTATCAATACTTTAAATACTAAATGTACAGTTATTGACTCTGCTACTGCTGCAGAGTTGAAGGAGGTGCGAAGGGTTTTCACAGTAGCATTTTCATCAGATTGCAAGTACTTCTCTTGAGCTTCAGTAATAATTAGACATCTTTTTTTAAAGTGCTCTCAAGAGGAGAAAGTTAGTCTTCTGTGAGTTTTCACTCCAGTAAATTAGGGAGTTCTCCTTTCTTGCTACAATTACTTCAACTTGAATTAATTGAGGAGTTCTTTTTAAGACAAAGATCTCTCTTGAATGCAGATATCAATTTTAAGGCTTTGATCAAGCAAGTCACCTGATGTCTGAGACATCCCCAGTAGAAGCTATGTCCCAGTGTGTCATTATATGCTGTGTATTGTGACTATTGTTCCTCTGGATTTCTTCACAAAAATGGATCCTATTTGGCACCTACTTTAATTAAGCTTGTGATACTGGCAGAGATAACGCCAGTTTGTATAGCTTGTAATTTACTTTCCAGACCTTTTTTATCAGAGGTAGCACAGGTACCATCGGTACCCAGTAATAGGTATCTAGGTGGAGGTATCTGGTTGCATTGGTACCCTCATACTCAAATGGAACGCTGTAACTCAGACACCAGAAGTTTACTGTAGCTCTTATTGAAGTTCCAAGCAAGTTTCCTCATAGGACTCATGGAAAACTTGGGCTGTATTGAAAGAAGTTTAGCTGCTTGACTTGCTCCGAAGCTGTCACGATGCCACCCTTTGTCATGGCTCAGGGTAAAACAAGCTGTGAGGTTCCTGTATAAAGGAAAAGTAGATCTTGGTAGCATCATGAGGAGAATTTCTGTAGCAGTTCCTTCACTAGAGGAGGCTATGAAAAAGAACATGCCATTTAGCTATGATGCAGCTATACTTACAGAGGAATATTTTGCTCCCTTTTCTGTTTGTGTCTCTTTCCAGGTAGTCTTTTTGCTTCCCCCTCATTCTGCTGGTCTGTAGGACTAGTACTTACATAGCTGTTTGTCTTATGGTGTTAGTAGCTGTAAGGTGACTGAATTGTTTGATTTCCCTTTTCTTTTGGGAAAAAGATTGCAACCACACAGGCGCTCCTGACAGCACCCTTCACTGCTCAAGAGGCACTCAATGATCAGAATTGAATCAACTCAAGTCAAGCCATATTGAGGCTGAAACAAAAACCTGCCAGGACAAAAGTGATGAGAGGAAAGCTACTTGCTTTTAATGCTGCATGTCCTCTGCTTGGAGCTGGTTCATTAAACTGGAAATTGGTCAAAACAGGCTCCTCCCTCTCTGGGGGAGGGGGGATGACAGACTTTTGGAACAAAATTAATTAGTTCTGTGAGGTTAAAAATACACCTTTTTGCTTTGACTGAAATTAATTTTTTTCTTTTTTTGCCTTAAAACTGCTCTACTTTTTATCAGATTTGTCATTAATTGTATGAAATAGAAGTACAGGAGAGTGATGGAAGAATTTGTCATGTAATTTACTCACACAGTGACCCTTACAAGTTGCTGGCTTGCTTCATGAGATGTAGCAGGCTTATCTGAACATCACCTGAGCAACTGATGTCTGTATTGAGTTTGAGGAATTTCCAAGTTGTTTTCTCATATTGCTAAGCAATAGATGGATAAATCATGCCTAAGGATATTCATAAGATATTGAAAAAAAACTGATACTGTTTCTCTGTGTTTATGTTTGCTACTTTTTTGTAAAGGCTTTTGTAAAGCCTTTTTAAGCTGCAGTGCAGTTGAGAGAGAATCTTGATTTTTTTTTTTTTATATGAACAATTTTGTTTGTGTGCAGTGATGCACTCTAGAATTAGCAAAAGCTCATAAATCTTCATTTAATTTTTGTTCTGAAGCTGCAGCTTTGACACATAAAATGGCTGGGTTTGATACTTTCCTTGGCTAGGGTGAAGTGCAACGGCAAAGTCAGATGAATAAATCTTGTTAAGAAATGTTATTGTTCTTGGGATATACCTTCAGAAAACTGACTGCCACACAGTTCCATCACAGAAACTAGGTTACTGAGGAACTCATTGAGGCAATACCTCTGCTGCCCATTTAAAGCAATTCACCAGTTTCCAGTGGATATAATGAGAACTCCAGCTGGAAATTCCAAATAAGTTGTTAATGATCATTCACATTTGCTATTGGTAGCATTACTTTGTATTTTTTAAATGAAGAGTGATGATGTACAGATTGCATGATGCACAATAACATCATTGTAATGGTTTCCCCACAAGGATATTGTCGAATCCTGAAGGCTGCCTACAGTTCAGCGTTCGTCTGATATTCAGATTCCCTCTGAAATTAATTGAAACGTGCTGTTATAGTTTCAATAGCAATGACACAGTTTGGATTTTTTGTGTGTATGTTGAAGGCTTATTTTTGCTTTTTTTCAAGGATAACATTTTAAGATTTCTGCCCACCAACACTCTTATGTCTCCAATGGCATCTCAGCTTTGTCCTTTCTCAAATCCTCCACACCTCTCCCCAGTATGGACATCTTGGTGCTGAATGAGCTTTTCTTGCATGGCATTCTCCCAAACACATAAATACAAGAATAATAGGGAAAATAAACACCAGAGGTATTTGTCTCTTCAGACATTTTTATTTCCCACTGGATTCTCTAATTTCATTTTTTTTCTTTTTTTTCCCTCCCACTGCTAATCTTTTCTGTGTTGACTGATATGTTCATTATACTACACTGGGACATTTTTCTCTCCTTTTTTTGTTTTTCGTAGAGAACATTTTTGCTGCAGTATCTTATTTCTCTGCTGCTGATGTACTCATCCATTCTCTCTCCATAACAGATGTACTCTTAATATATTTAACTTTCATGGCTGAATCCATGCAGAAAAAGGCACCCCTTCCCCAGTTCCCTTTTATTATCATACCTTTAAGATGATTTCCCAAGCCTAAGAGCTTAGAAAATTCCTCCATCTAAAAATCATGTTCTGTGTATAGGTTTAGATGTAACTTTAGTCTGATAGAGCCTTCCTCTTCGTGGTGTACCTGAAGATACCAAGGCTGCCTTCTGAGACCTACCAGTCTGCACTACCCGCATGCTGTGGGGAAGGCATTTCCCTTTTGCAGATGTGGAAGAATTGCAGTTCAGAATTCTTTGAGTATCTTTCTTGTTACACAGTAACTAATGCAGCTACAAGCAATTCTATCTGCAACTACAGGGCTTTCATTGGTGGTTGTTTTCTTTCGTTGTTCCAGCTTTCCAGAACTGCATGCATTAAATATACTAATTGTTTTTGTATTATAGGAGACCTGCTACAGGATTTTATCTTTTGCAGCCCTATTGAGCCTGCCATCTGGGCCTAAACACAGTTAGTAGCGGTGAGCAAACAACTTGTCCTGGGTTAGAGGGCTGGTTTTTGAGATAGAGGCATAATTCACTGACTTGGGGGAAAGGCTCCATCTCTCCTGAGTAACTTCTAACTGCCTGAGCATCCTACAACCATATTCTGAAACCGTCTATTCTCTGCAGCGCCAGCACCTCACATGGTGGTGCAGAAGGTATTTCACAATGCAGACTGACTTCAACTGATTGCAACTTCACGCTACTGGCCATGATGGCCCTAATCCTATATTGCTGTAGGCACCCATCTTGTCTTCAGATTCCTTTGTCTGTTGAATTAATTGCTGTGGGAGCATGCTTTGAGTCTATAAGAAAATGGAGTTTGAATCGAGATGTGTACTGTGTAAGTGCTCCTTTGTTCTTGTTCCACTCATTGTTTGTTGCAGTGGGATTATTACTTATGCTAATTTAGAGCATTTGGCACAGAATTTTTAAAGAGAATACATCCACTTAGTGAATGCTGGTTTTTGGAAACCTTGCTGAAGAGTAACGAAAACAAACTGCCTCCATGAGAATTTCCTTAATACGTTCTCTTGAGCATATGGCTTTTTGTTTGTGTTACAGTATTTTCTCTTTGAGTCATTTACTATTTTTTGTAGCTATATATTGTGTTTAGAATTGCCTGACAGAGGTTACTCCCATATGAAGACCTCAAATCTAGTTCTCCTATGAATTGGGGCAGAAATACAAATGAGGAATTGAAGCTCTTTTAAAAACAAGGCAAACTAAAATAAAATAGTCTCAAATAAACAGTTGAGTTAATTAGAACTCCCTGGGAACTTTAATGAAAACTATCATCTCTTATATTATATGGGCCAGAAATATACGGCTCTGTAAAACTGGAAGCAACAATACTGGACTTGCAATTAGGTTAATAAATTGCTTACAGCTCCTTACTCCTTTTCTTTACTGAGTGTAAGAAAAATCTTAATGTTAGGGGAAGAATTTTCAACTATAGCTAGAAACGTATAAAGGTGGAGAAGACTGAAACCCTTCAAAAACAAGTGGTGTTGATTTTAAACAGTTTTACTCTTAATAAGCTGTAATTGATCTGTATGAGGGCTGCTCCAAAAGCAATGCTTTCTATTTTATTCCATTGACACACGGCAGCAGATGTGGATGTTGATGGTACTGCAGAAGGGGTTGAGCATTCCTGCCAGTATTTCCTTTGCATGTTGTTGCAGTGTGACAGATGGCAGCAGAAGGGCAGTCTGACACAACGGCATCTGACAGTTGCAGATGAAGCAAAAGTGTGGAAAAAATGGCATCCTTTGACCTTCATCGACACTAGTGAATGTTTATGGAGACTGACCAGTGGATGTGAGCACAGTACAGTGGTAGATAATGTTTCAGCAGTGGTAACAGTGACGGTAGGTCAGCTCTGCTTGTTCAGGCTTTTACAAGTGCGACATGCAGGCTTTGAAGACTGTGGAGCACAATGCCAGTCTTGGCTGGACTGTCCTACCACAGCCACTGTATAGCACCCCTTCTTACTTCCATCTCTATGAAGTGATGAACGATAGAATACATGGGCCATGTTTGCCTTGTAATGGCATCGTCATAGCAGCTATGAAACAGCAGATTGCCTCTGTTGGTGCAGATTTTTACAAGTGTGATATGCAGACTCTAGTTTGTCACTGGTGAAAATGCAGAGCTAATGCTGGTGACTGTGTTAAAGAACAATGTCTTGTAGCAGGGAATTTGATTTATAAAATAGCATTAGTTTTCTCATTGCGTCTGTTGCAGTTTCCATGGCATAAAATAAGAGGTATTACATTCGGAGAGACCTAAGTAGCATGTGAAGTATCTTTTCAAAATACAAATGAGAGTAACAGCAAAACAAATGTCTGCAACTAAGTAGCTAAAAAAAAAAAAAAAAAAAAAAAAGCCTTTTTTGCATTCTCAATGGCAACAGAGCAATATTACTTGGCAACTGATGAGAATCCAGTTGTTTCTATTGGGAAAAGATGTATATGTAAATTGGAAAAAAAAAAGTCACCTTTTTTCAATAGGTGTTTTTGAACACCTGTTTCTGTTCTGGTTTGCACCACTGTAGGCAGTGGGTATCCTTAATTCAGCATTCATTGCTCACAAACTGTATTTAGGCTCATTAAAGAGACAATGAAACTGTGTGGTATCTTGAAGTATGTTCAGAAGCTTGGGAAGGGAGCTGTGGGGGTGATTTAGAAGTGTAGAATCTGAATGGAATAAATACAGGAGACTGGCAGTTGTACAGAGCCTAACCGAGCACATCAGCGAGGTCCACCAACAGACAGCTGAACAGAAACAGCTTTGAGAATGTTTGGAGATGTGTTGACAAAATTAAACATGCCTGTGTTATATTTAACCCTAATAGTACTTCTTAAAGCATAATTTATTGTATACTGTTTGTCAAGTATCATCTTAGAAGCTTGGTATAAAAGCTTGGCATTTCTCAGGAAGGAAAGCAGGGAAGTATCGATCAATGCCTTGGCTCTAGTGGGTTTTACTGGCTCTTGATTCTGGGCATCTTTCTCACAGAAACTTCTCTGCGCTGTGCTTTCATTAAGCTTCTCCATGCAGAAAGATTTCTGCAAAGCAGCACACACTGGACTAGTGAATAGTCTTCATTAGCATACTGAGCAAACACATCAGGTACTAAAAAATAGTAATAGACTGATTAGTTTCTTTTTTTTTTCACTCTGCTTTGGCATATTGAGGGTTATATCATGCTAATGTTTTGTGTAGATTGTTATTGCGATGGAAGTGCCATGGCAAATGATTACTTACACTGTTGTCTGTCAAAAGACAGATTGGAAAAAGAAAATACAGACTAATGTTACTATGCTACTCAGTGCTGCTTCCTTGTAATGTCTGTAAAGAGACAGATACCGTTGTCATTTTATTCTGTGTGTTGATGGTGGTTAAAGTCAAGAACAAAATATTAAATAAGGCTTTAATTATATCAGTTAGTTATTTAAACATTTCTGGGAAGCAATATTATAATTAAGTACAGTTATTAATTGTATGGCTCAATGCTCATCTTTGAAAGCTCTGGGCTGCTAAGATATCTGTATCTTTTCTATCAGCCTGCAGCTGGGCTTCTAGAGCTGATGGCCCTCTTGGGAGAAGGAGCCATCTCTATACTGGTTACTTCTTGCCACACCTTTCTTCCAGTCCACAGAGGGCCTCAGGGGCCGTGGTGGTTATTCCTGCACTTAGAAGTTTGGAGAACTTCTATGAGAAGTAATAAGGTTAGCAAGCAATCAGTCCATCACTGTTTTCACAGCACATGAGCCTTTTTCAAGGTTTTATTCAGAACATAGCTGTAATGTAACTGTAAACTGAAAAAGAAAATATAGCTAGTATGCCAGAATTTCTTTTTTTAATCTATCTTGGTTACTGCTTTTCAAACTATAGATGTAGTATACTATTAATAAATATTTGACTGCAAGTATCAGTTGTAACAATATTCTACATCCTACTGTATATTTGTATTTGTTAGCTCATTCTCATGGATTCTGCAGAGCAAAGTCAACTCTTCAAGACTTGATCCTATCCCTGGTACTATTTCTTGAAACAAGAATGTTTTCACAGTCTTCTGAAACATTCATCAGATTTCTCCTGGTGTGCAGCTAGAAGACCTTTAGGTGTATAACATATGTACTCGTTTACAATTGTTCTGGACAAACATATTCTTCAGACAAGTATGCTTTACAGATTATCCAGATAGCATCTTGTTTCTCAAGAAATGTGATTTTTTTTTTTTTTTCTGGGAATGGTGTCAGTTTGCCTTCCAGCTCATTGTTTTTTAAGACCAATCAAAACTATAAACTGAAATATTTTGGAGGAGCTTGAGTAGAAGATCAGAATGTGTTTGACTTTGTAGAGCTGGAATCTTCAGCTAGGGTGAGAATTTCTCCCATTTCTGAATGATGCTGTACATAAATAACACACTTGAATAAAACAAGCAGGGGCATATCAGCTGTTACACTGAGGTGGTTTAATGCACCTCCATGCTCCCACAGAACAACGTTATGTGGAGGTACTGGCACAGCAGTCACCTGCATGGGGAAATGACAAGGAAGAGGAACAAGTGAGTCCTCTTTGCTTAAAAACTTGTGTTGCAAATGCTTTGACCAAATGCTTTTGCATTTTTACAGAAGAATGGGAACTTCTCAAACAGAGTCTTGTGTTCCAGGGAGGTTCTTTGGGGTTGACTTGAAATTGTGTGAGTTCTGTTTTTACTAGGCAGGCAGGGGGGAATTCATCTGGTATGTTATGTCAGTGTCACATACGGAGTTTGATCTGATGCTTCACACTGAGACATGTTGCTACTGCTGGATCTGAGGAAGGTACCCCTGCTGTGGGACTGAAAGTACAGGCGTCTTGCCACTGCCCAGGCAGCTTTCTGTGGGACAGCTTATTTGCCCTTGCCTGGGACACTAAATGCAGTAACACCTTGCTGAATCCTCATGCTTGTCCTGCTGTCACTTTGCATTTGTTTTCTGACAGAAAGTGGCTACTTTTTGCAATGTCCCCAAATTTGAGATTCATTTATTTACTAGCAGAGGTCCCAGAAGATCACAATGCTGTCTGTGCCTTGGTGCCTACACACACATAGACACCACTGTCATTTCAAAGAACCTTTTGTATTTTATTTCATAGGGAATTAATTTGATTGACAATTTAAAGAAGTTTACAAATTAGTGTAATTAGGGATTGTGTTCAGCCCTTCTACCACTACTTTATGAAGGTGGCTCAGATTTTTTTTTTATGCAGCTTAAATTTTTGTTTTCTGTAGTCAGAAAACTTGAGATGCAGCAAAAAGGCAGAACCAATTATATATCAAGCACTTGCATAATCCTAAAATATACCTCTCAGTAAGTATATAATGACAGTGTGCACTTTTAAATCAATTCTTCCAGCAGTAACAAAGCTGGGGATTTAATATGTCTCGCAGACCAATTTCAAGTGAGTAGAAAGAGACAATTTGTCACAGTCAAGTGATCTTAGGACCTGCTGTCTTTGTTTTATTTTTTTGGGGGGAATATGAAGTATAAAAATTTAATGCTGTAATTTTATGGAGATGTTCTTAACTCAATTCATAGGGATTTAAATACAATCAAATAGCTGTCTATAATAGCTTTTGTGATAAAGTTTGTGAAGTCAGCCCACCCATACTGGAATAACTAGCTGTCCTTAGAAGTTGGGGGAAACTGTAGAGATAAATGCAGAAAAAAAAATTGTTTATTCCATACTTCCATAGCCCAAAATTCCAGCTTTTTTCCACCTGTCCTGGAAGATGGACTTTGGGTTGCAAGTTGTTCACTGCTATTATAAACATAGAAGGGTTGGATTGCAAAGGATGTTTTTGGCTCTCTATCAGTCCTTTACTTATTTTTTCCAGTCTCTCAGTCTTGTTGGTGCACTTCACACAGGGACACCAAGTGTGGTCCAACTGAAATTTCTGACAGAATTAATGAACGTGGTTACACTGTTCTGTGCCTGTTTGAACAGTAGAGATGTTCTGCAAGTGCTAAGCCAGTATAAGTAATGCCATGTGGTACATAAATGGAAAATACTGTTTTTGGAGTAAATATTGTATAAATAGTTTTTATGTTTGCCATGAGTTTGAAAATGAGGAAACTGGATTTGAAGCAAACCTCTGCTTCCCTCTCAGTTCCCTGAGCCTCCCTTCCCATGGCTGTGATGTGGACCGGTGCCCATCCCTCTCCCTGACTGGCCCCCCACATCAGTTCCTAGGTGCTACAGCCTCTACAAGCCTTTGTGGCTGTCATTTGTCTCTGTATTCTTCTGAACAGCCCAGAAACAAGTCCCAGGATGTAAAAGCGAAGTGGTGATATGGGAGGGCTGTGCGTGCGGAGCCCCCTGTGTGTCTGTTCATTTTCATGGGTAGAGGGAAATGCTGTGTTCTGTAAATGTAATTTGACCTGAGACAAAGTTTCTATTTAAGTGTCATTTATTTTTCTTGCTGTTGAAGTCCTGAAGATACTACTGTCCTAGACTTTTAGCTTAAATTTATAGTAAGAAAAGTATCTTTGTGTGTTCTGCAGTTATTCTAATTCATCTTTCTTGCCAGCAGGTGAGAATGACACCCATATATCACAATCATTCAGATTTCCTTTTTCAACATAGCTTTTCTAGTAATCATCCTCTACACATATTGGCTGATGGTCACATTATCCATTGCTTTACGATACTCATTTTCTGTTTCTAAGTATATGTTACAGAGTGGTTGCTTTATTGTGGTAGCTGGCATGGAAAATGCTGCTTTACTTGTTGTTATCACTTGATGACCTTAGAGGAAATGTGGACAGTATTGAGCATATGTGGGGGAGTTTTGTTTTTTGAAATAATTCAGTGTTGCCCTATAATGCAGTTAATATCTTTATCTCCTTTAAGGAAGTCGACAGTAACTTGAGCAAAGGTTCCAGAGTTAATATGGTAGAAAAACTTGAACAATTACAGCTCAATCTGGCCAGATGTCATTTGTTTGATATAATGGTGTTGAACCAATGACTCACTTATTAGCTGCAGCTACTTATAAGTGAAAGAGAAATGACTCGTCATTTCATTTCATTATCTATTGAGAGGAAAGGTGAGTCTCAGGTCAGGCTGTTGACTTTCTCAAAGTAATAATGAGCACAGAAATCCAGCACAGACTGATGGAGTATATCATCTGGATTTAAAAAAAAAAGTTGATCTGACAGAATTACTTAACTGTCTTTAAATTTTACAAAACTGAATAAGGTGGTCTGGTGCATATTAAAAAAAAAAAGAAGTCACTGTCCTATTAGTATGACTGCTATTTATGGCTTTTTTTTGTTGGTAAACTACGTGCCCCTTCTACTGCTTTTATGTAGGCTCTACTATGAGCCAATTTATGAGGAAAAGGAATTTCCATAGTAATTGAAAAGGGGATAATTAGTATCAACAACTGAAAGCAATTATATTTGCAAAATTAAGCTATTTGAAGAAGTTTTTTTTTTTTTCCTTGAGTGATGGAATAATTTCAACCAGAAGAGGGTTACAAAATGCAGATGTGAGTCTCTTGTTGGTTGTCCTTTTCCCTACTTCCCAAAGCAATTGAATCTAGCTGCAAAATTTAGATAAAGACTTTGAATTCATGCCAAGATGAGTTAGGTCTGCATCTGGAAATTAAACACAGCTCCATTTCTGTGTTAAAACATTGATGAAATATGGAAAGAAATTTCTTGAATAAATCCAGATCAAGTCTTTGCCTTAATGCTGCTTTTCTATTTTCCAGTTTTATCCTTTTCAAGCCTTTTTGAAAACCCTTTATTACTGTTGGTTCTTTTTTTTTTTTTCCCAATAAGGATTTCTAGTTAAGTACTCGACTTCCAAGAGGAAATAGAAAATTAAGTATGAAACAAGGAAAACGGTCCAGAACATGTATGGATGAAGTCTGGACTGATTAATTATGCAAAAAAAAGCATATGTAAATATTTTGAATTACCTTATATTTACTTCAGTTTTGGAATTGGACTAGACTGAAATATTTTTTTAAGAAAATCTTGTATGCAGCCTCACTGGAAAATACATAGAATTTTATACCTATGTAGATGTTTGCCCACTAGTAGTTCTAGATACTGATACGTTCACTATTTGCTCATTCCACAACACTTCTAACACGTGTGTTAGAGAGCCCGGTTTAATTTTAACTTGGAGACCTAATGTTTGTGTTACATTTTGTACATTGTGTTGTGTATTTCTGAATGCAGTCTGTGACACAAAGACTAAGAATTGTGTTCCCATCTTAGGGTCAAACAAACTGACTGCCAAGCACACTGTGAGGCCTGACACCTGGCAAGAGGTGGTCCCCTGAGTTCAAATAGGTCTTATGTACTGACAGTTAATGTTAAGTTTAATATTATATTTCTGTGTAGGCAGCTATTAAATTGGCCTAATATAACCAGTCAAACTTAATCTGGTTCAATTAATAATTGTAACAGGGAAAAATATGTGTAGAGCATAATTTGTAAAATTAGCTTGGAGTAAAAGTCCAATATTATTATGTGGCACAACTTGAGAGTTTAAGGTATGCGGTCTGTAGCAGAGAGAGGGTGGTGAACTTGAGAGATTCTTCATGCTAGTCGTAATGATTTTTTTCCTCTAAAGAGGCTACTTCATTTGTCTTCAGGAAGGTAGAGCCACTGTGGCTGTTTGCGTCTCTCTTGGTGAAGATGCTATGGAGCTTCAGTACTTAAGCACAATTTACATCTCTTGCATTTTGCTCTTCAGTGACTTGAATTTAATCTTAAAATTTAGAAACTCTTTAGGGAACAATTAAAATTTTCATAATACTCATTCACTAAAACTTTTATTAACACTTCTGCAAGATCCCATTTAAAAGCAGTTACTTCAGGAAGTGTTTTTAGGCTGGCTACTTTTCAAATCATTTTCAAGTTGTGCACTTAGGTGATAATGAAAATAATTTCCTCTAGCTGAATATAATAACATAAAGGAAAACAGCTTGAATGGCTCAGACTTACCAGCTACTTAGTCCCTGTGAAGCTGCACTGTTTTTGTCTTTTCTTCTGCATTTGCTGTTAACATTATGCCAGATAAAATCCTGGTGTGACTGGGAGAGGTTGCTGGCTATCTCCATTGCATAATATGATGAGGCAACATGCTGCACCTGCTGGAAGAGATGGGGTCACTTACCTGCCTGTAAGGAATTTATCTCAGCCACATCTGCAGCTTGGTGTGAATTTGATTATATATTCTCTGCTCATCTGTCTTTTGGAGTCTGAGGAACTGAGATGTTAAAACCGGGTATGATCAATAAGAGCTGTATGTGATGTGGTCTCCTGCTACACAGTTCTAAATAGGTAGCTTCTTGTGTTAGTGTTCAATGAGTTTGTTCTGACCAACTGTGGTTTGAGCTTTTTGTAACTTTTCTTTCTCTCTTCTGAGTGGAGGTGTTTAATGAGGTTTAACTGAATCTAGCTGCACAGCGTGATGGAAATGCCAGTACTCTTCCCTTTGCTCAAAGCTACTTGTGAACACAGTAAAAACACCCATTTTGTTAAGTGGGAGGTTTTTGTGGCTATTACTTGTCTGGTCATTCACATAATTTTACAGTCAATCAATATAGGAAAATAACAGTAGGTGCTTCTCACTGAAGGAGACCTGGTGGGGTGCTTTGTGACGAGACTGAGCCTGAAGGGGCAGAGTAGTGGGGAGGGCTGGGGAGTCAAGGTAATAACCACTCTCTAATGGCCACCCTGACTCAGGAGCCAAGGCCTGAAAAGATCATTTCTGCTTTGTAGTTTTCACATCTTCCTCTTGTTAGTGATCAAATCAGATTATCAGTACTCAGTGCTTTCAGGTTTGTACAGATAATCATGTTTTATAGCTTTTATTTGTATAGGTCTCAAGGAAGAGCTGCTTTGTATTTGGGTAATTATTTTCCTCCTGTTTGCCTGAAACCGATCAGGAAGACAGATCAGTGTTTTCATTCTTCTTCCTAATTTGTCTTCCCTATTTTTAACTTTTCCACCAGTTTCTATCAATTTCTTTCTAGTCTACAGAACTTCCAGTGAAAAATCTAAAACCGAGGGCACAATTTGATACAAACATTTATGTATTGAACCTAATTTCACTGATTCTATATGTTTATTTAGATGCTTGATATAGGAGTTTGAGATAAGCCTTAATAGTAAAAGCAAATGCTTATAGGGAGAGTTCTACTGGGTCCTACAGCCCTTGTCCTGGTTTAACAGTATTTCATTAATATCAGTTGAGATCCTGTGTGACAGCATAATTACTACATAATAAGACTTAGGTGGCATAAAATTATCTGCGTGTAGATCCTCAAAGACAAGGTCACTCAGAGTAGAAGCAGTCTTCAGAATGATGTTTCTGGACCTAAGTGTTCTATCTACAGGAAAAATAAAACAAGTAACATGTTTTAATTTTGACACTACTACTAGCACTGACCAAGCAGTTCACCAAAATAATCTCTCTGTGGCATTTTTAAAAGCCATTGGTGTTAATGTTGAGTTTATTTTTGTTTATGTAGTGCTACATTAAAATTCAGTTTTGTGAATAGGAAGCTGAGAATTAAAAAAGCGGTAAACAGTGGTTGAGTCATCTGTTGCGTTTAGTAGAACAGCTTTAGATTTACTGCCTCTGGAAAACAAAACTGAATGCTCTTATCCTTTTTTATGGAATCAATAACCAGGGCTACTTAGCACAGATCCCAGTAGATAATGACATGTCTTGAGCAGGATTTGCTGTTCCTAGATTGTTGCTGCCCAAAATATTTGCTTAATTTCTTTATTCCTATATTACTAACCATTCTTAAGAGCTTCTTTTGTGTGAGACCAGCCCATCCATTCCTTTGTTAACAGAACTCCTAAAATAAAGTCCAGATTATATACATCCCCATTATACAGTCCCTTCTAGGGACTTCTTGACCATCAAAATGCATTTGGCAAGACAGCCAGTAAAACCATTAGGATATTTGACACGTATTTCATTTATATTCTGGAGAGTGTAGCAAGACAGGACCTGTGCCTAAAGCAGATCTGGGAGATAGATTTATGTAACATTGAAGAGGTCACTTAGCCTCCAGTGAGCACACTGGAACCAGCCTCAGCACACCTGGACTCCACAGAGGCCCCAAGCTGCTGCTGCTGGCTGTGCTGTGAGTCACAGGAGTTAATGGCATGGGAAGTCTCTTAGCTGCTCAGGCACCAAGTCTGGTGTGTGTATTTCTCTGTGCCAGTTCCCGTACCTAATAAATGAGAGCCTGCTTTACTGACTGTATCATAGGGATTAATCAACTGCAGGTTTTTATGAAGTGCCTGGAGATGCCAGGGTGCACCATACAGCACTGCCAGAGATTCACTGTTGTTGCTTCCAGAAAATAAATTTGAAAGATCTTTTTTTATTTGTGACTCGTATTTTTTAACAAGCCTTCAAACTAAGAGGGATGTTTTTGCCCGTTCCTTGATACTGTGAAGTGTGTCACTGGACTCCCATTGTCTGGCATGATGTGCTATATTTCTTAATTTGGTCAAGAGCAATTCCAGTCAGAAGATTGCTTCGCATATATGTTTGTATACTTGTGTGTGTTTATATATGTGTATAAATGTTTACTTTGTTTTAAATTATCAACTCAGCTGACTGTGGAGCTAAATCATTGGTAGGGATTTTTGTTTGCTTTGTTTTTGTTTCTTAGTTCTTCAAAAGCAATGCCAGTCACTGTTACCCAGCAGTAATGAGTTGTTTCTTTCACTGTTTTTGCCTCTTTTTTTTTTCTTTTTTTCTTCAAAATATAAATATCTTTAAATTCAGTGTAGCTGTCTTCTCCTCTGGGTGCAACATTTTGTTTAATCTTTGCATTTGTTACTTCCAAGGTGAAACCACAATTAATGTGCCCACCTTAGTTGAAAAGTAAAGATCTAACTCAAAGTATTTTACTTGTGGGAAACACTATGACAATTAATTTGTAATTAAAGAAAAAAGACCTCTATATCTTGTTGTCTACCACCATCAGCGGTTAACTCTTTGGTGTGAAGCAACTTTCTGTTTTCTCTATTTCAGTGCACTATTCATGGGATGGGAGGCAAGACACATACAACTGCATGTAACTGCTCTCTGTGTGGTTTCATCCCTCACCCTGCCCTGTTTTTCTCAAGAAGTGAGTCTTTGTCTGTTGTTAAAAGGTGCAAAGAAGCAGATTCATGGTGGTGATAATTTAGCAAAACCTAAAATAAACAGTTCCATATATCATATATGCTACCTTTTAATTCCAATAAAGGGATATGCATGTAGCAGCTGTCTTAGCCAATCTAATTGCAGCAGTGCTTCATATATTGGTACAAATATATTTGAAATTGCAAAAGGTAATAGTACTTGCCATAAATGAAATTCTCAAGACTGAATATGTAAGTCCCTCCACTTGTGTGCAGAAAGGTTTGTCAAGCTGACTCCTTTCAGTAGTATCAATGCTGCTATTGTAATGGGTCAGTTTCCAAATATATTCCTATTTTAAAGCTTAACTGTTGTCTTTCAGCTCTTTATAACTGAATGTGAAGTCATTTTGTATCAGGAGATTTAGGTTATGGGCTACAGTAATGGAACTGTCTTTTTTTCAATTTAGCAAAATACCATTAAGAATTAATTTATGGCCTGGCTACATTACTGAATCATAGAGGTATGTAGGAATGTTACACTCTGGGTATCCTTTCCAACAAAGTTCTGAAGATAATTTTCCAAGTACAGGCACTTTCTTCCTTCATTGCACTGTCACTCGTATATATAAATATGATTTAAGGGAGCATGTTTTTACTGGAGATGCTGAGGTAGCAAAATGTACAATTACAGATAACATTCAACGAGGTGAAGCTGTGTGTATTGAATGCAATTCTGCATTGCTTAAGCAGCAAATGGGACAAAGGGTGATTATTTTAAAGTGAAATTTCACAATACCTTTATAGAAATGTCAAGTCTCTGGAGGTAGTTCTGCCTGATGATGTAAAAGATTAAGAAGAAAAAAAAGAGGACCCAAATGAATTTATAAGATCCCTATGAGCCACTGGAATATGTATAATGAAAACCTTTCATTTGTGAAGGAGAAAGCCTTGTTCAGCTGTGATGTCTTTATGTAAGTTCATAATTCTTTAGTAGTTCTTCAACACATAACAGTCATTCAGAGGCTTCTGGCAGGTTTCGGACAAAAACAATAACAAAACACAAACCAAACCCAAGGATTGGTGCAGTATGATGATATAACTCCAGCAGCATTAACTGACAGCATGGGTGGCTGAGAAAAGGGAAAACCTTGTTTCACACCACCACTGGGCAATAAAGAGTCTCAGTCGCATTATTCTCACTAGTTGATGTCACACTGTGAGTAGTTCACATATAGAATTTTATCCAAGGAATTTGATTATGGTGAATCAGACTAGGGGATATGTGAATGTAGGGAAGCAGGTGCTCTTATTAAAGTTTATTGCAGACTGACATGTTGGGGATAAAGAAGAAAATTGCCTCAGAGTTTCTGAGAGTTTGGCTCCTTTCAGTTGCACATTTTATTAGATAAATTTGAAATCGGGGCTCCTGTAAGAGTTTCAGCAGATGTAATGAAGCCACAGCAGTGGGAGGCAGAGGCAGTGCTGCCCTGCTCTGCACCAGGCTCATGTGCTGATTTTGAAGAAAGGAGAGCTTGGAGCCCTCCTTGTCTGTATGTTCTCTGTGTGGAATTGCTTTGCTCTTCTGCCAATGAGGAAAAATATTCCCGGAGTGCTTTGTCCATTCTAAAAGATAAATCCATAATCTGTAAATCTTTGTTCTGTTCTTGACCTGTTCAGTGATTTCTGTAATATCATGCACACGTGGTACCTGTAAAATGCTTCCTATTGGAATAGTTTACCTAAACAGGTAAACAGCGCTTTGGGTTGCAGACAGTGGGACATGCTATATTCAGTTCAAGTTATTTACTAATGGCAAAGTTTCTGCCTAGTTCATCTTGGCTCCTGAAGCCCTAGAAGCTGGACTGATTTATGTTCAGGACCTGGCCCCTCGCTGCTCTTTGAAATCCTTTTTGCTGTGGATTGTGATCTGGATGTTAATTTATCAACCTTGGGATTCACAGGATTGCAGTGTTACAGCTGAGCTAAAAGAGTTTCCTAAAGAAGGGTACATTCATCTTGTAGCTGCATGTAAATATTCCGAGTTCTTATAGCTTTAACTAGATGGCTGTATTAATTCATCAATCATTTTGTGAGGATTTGTGTTCTCTCTTTTCAAGGGTAGACAAACATTCACCACTTCAATATATGAGTTACTGGAAGGTATGGTCCTTATAAATGGAAGAAGCAGTGTTACTGCCTGCTGCTCTTCTTGGCTGGTATCTATAAGATCTAGTGTGCAAGTGAAAAGAGAAGTAAAAAGAGTAAGAACTGGCCAAAATACAGCCTTGCTGGATTTGAGAAATATACTTTCAAAAATAAATTGAGCCCGGGCCTAATGTCTTACTGGCTCTAAGCAGTAATTTTCTGTCTTTTAACCGCTCAGGATAGCAATTCTTTGCAGCATACTTATTTAACTCCTGCTGTCTGGGGCCTCAGCTCTTCTCACTGCAGAGAGCAGCTCAGACAGTCTTGTCTGGGTGCATGTGGGCAGAGCTGTTGGCCAGGTGGGCAGGGGATACTGTGCTGCTCCTGCCTTGCCTTGTAATGGGAGCTTGCTGAGAGAGTCAGGGAAGGCACAGACTAGGTGCTGTGGTGTTACTAGTATGGGCAGAAACTGAGCAAAACATTTCTCTGCATATGACCAATGGGCAGTTTTACCGTAGCAAGTAACTTACTGCTCCTTCTATCCTGTCAGCAAAGAGGCTGGCTAGTTAGAGGACACCAGAACAGTTGTGGCTGCATGAATAGCAAGGCATGCTGGCAGTGAGTATGCTTTTATTTATATCTATCTATCTATATATACACTAATTACTGAAGTGCAAACTGGGCAGCTGCCCATTGTACCTTGTTACTCACACAACCACAACTGCCTTGGTTTTAATCTGGTCTGATAGTCTCTCTGCCTGCTGGGAAGAACAACTGCAACTGATTTTGTTCCCTAAGGATTTGGTTTTCTGTTCTTTTTGTTCTTTCCTTCCTAAAGGAAGCTCGGTGCAACAACTGTACTCAAGCATTATACTTAAGTGAGTTAAGTGAAAGTTTGTATGTAGCAACTTTGTCTTACTCAGATGAGATGTTCTATTCAATTTTCTCTTTTCTGCAAATTTCTTGCAAATTTAGAGAAACACAAATTATAAAAATGACCATACAGTTCAAGAAAGCTTCAATTACCACTTATTTCTCATTAAAGGAACACAAACAAAAGTGGAAATAATTGTTCTAAAATAAGCAGGCAACCAGAGATCATTAGTATCCCTAGAGAGAAAGAACATGTTTTTCTTCTTTCTACAGAAAATGTGGTGATTTGGGACAACAATTTTTTGGTAATGCTGGTGGATGTTCAGTGCAGCCTTCCAGAATGCACAGTATTCACTTCAGTTGTTAAGTTTGTTGGGCTGTAGAGCTGTGCTTTGTATTTGTTAACTGTTAAGGGAAAATGGTATTATGTGTTGAATATAGTGAACATAAATTAATCACTATTTTCCATGCTAAGGAATTTGGGTGTTTTTTTGTGGTTTTTTTTTTTTGGCAGTTTTTTCACTTTGAGTTTTTTTTTTTCTTTTAAACTCCTAACACAGCAGTTTATGTAGATTAGTTTAGAAGAGTAAGATGGACTGCTTGCTTATCCTTGAAGATATCAGTTATGTCCACATAAAACTTGAGCAGTATTTGTGTCTGTGGAGCACCCTTGTACGGCAACCAAAGCATTCCTTCCTTGCATGATGACTGGGCTGTAAGCAAATCTAGACAAAGAGGAGAGTATTTCTCATGCTGACCATTTTTGGCTGCTGACATGATTCCAACTTGTGCAGCTGCTCAGGTAGGAGTGGTGCCCTCCAGCTTTGCAAACTAATGCTGTGATAATTAAGGGGTCCTTGTTGCTATCCATATGGTGATGGAGAGTCTCATCCAACTGGCTACTGCCAAACAATGTGAACTTTCCTTTTAATCCCTAGATCAAAGAGAGTGTGTGTGACATCTTAATTAGATTTGGATAATGGCAGAAAAGGTGACCAAGAATATAGTAAGCACTTGCAGGTAGCTTTGCTTGGCCCAATTAATCAACCAAGTGATTAATCCTAATCATCAGACATCAGGGCTAGAATACCTAATTATGCATATGCAAGCAACTTGTTTTAGAGGAATTACTGCACAAAAAGTGCAACGTTAGGAGCCATCATCCCTTCCCAAGCAGGGTGGGGATACCTTGGAGCATGTTTGTAGTCTCCTAACTGGGAGAAGGTTGTATCTCCTGGGCTCTGCACCTCCTCTTCCAGGAGCTCTCATGTAGCTAGGGACAGAGGGATAAGGCTGCAGTGAGGCAACAACCCATTGCAGCAGCTTCAGGCTCTACAGTTCCTTTACTTTCATTCTGGGAGCCTGTGTTGATGTGTACCTCCTGTGTTGGATTATCTCAGAAAAAGTATCTTTAGAAGATGAGTCCTTGTGGCTTCCTGCCTACAGTGGAGAGGATATGGGGGGCCAATTTCGTGGTCCTTCACTTTCTGCCCTTTTTCTTATGATGAGTGTTCAGATTTATCTAATACCTTTTTTTTTTTCCCCTGTGATTTGACTTTTATAGGCCATATTGTGTGAATTAGAAAGATCACTGGGTGTTAGTGTGAGAAATGAGCTGAAAGAAAAATTGATAAGTAATTAGTAATGTTAATCCACTTGTGGCAGTGAGCCTGAGGTTTTTCTGGATGTAATGCCATTCAGTAGTGTTCACATAAACAAAGCAAGGTAGAAACAATCTCTGAAATCCTAGTTACAATAATATTGGTTAAGATAATTAAAGCATCTGAATATAGAAAAGCTACTTAGTAGAATTTTTTTGTTGTTGTTATATAAATTCCCTAATTTCCTTTGTCTGATTTTTCAACTACTGAATATCTGCTGTTGGAGTTGTACCCACATCTTCCCAGACATAACCTCACGAGAAAACATTTTAAAGAGCTAAAAATAGGAGAGCAGAGAATATTGAACACATCTACTTTCCCTCTGCTTTTTCTTTTTTTAAAAATTATTTTCGTTGCAAAGATCAGATTGCAAACAGGTTTTTTAAAATCATTTTCTACAGTTTATGGGGCTAAATATAGATGGAGGGATGCATTTTTCACAAGAATGCTTCTCATAAATATAGCAGAAATGTATGGATCTGTATTTGAAATTAAAGTTGCCTTCAGTAAACTCTCTGTACAACTGTGATAAGGAAACATGTTGAAATGTCAGCTAGGTTTACACGCAATGTGGTCAGTTGTACAATGAAACTTTACTGTCCGGTGTACCTACCTTACAGTATGTTTTTCCTCTTTTTTTTTTTTTTTTTTTAAGCTTTACAATAGGTAACCAACAGTAAAGGAAAACTGTAATTGGACTTAAGAAATAAATAAAATTAGATGAGGAAGCCACAGTGCATAAATACTTTCATCGTATTTGTTGAGGCTGTCTTTGGCCAGAGATGGGTGCCACAACACCAGACCACACATGCTGCCCCTGGCTGCTGCCATCCCCACAGTCCTTATGGGGCTGTATCACTGCTGAGGAGCCTGTTGGGCTGCACGCTGCTGCAGCAAATGGTTACCACTTGGCATTCCAAAAAGTAAGCCATGGAATGATGGTTTTCCTTGATCTCTGCCAGCGTCTTCAAAGATGTCTGGTGAATAGGTCCTCTGTGCCTTCTTTACATCCTCTGTACTCATCCAGAAATAGCTTTGATATTTAGGGCTAGAAACTATTAGGAGATATCTGTCCCATTTTTCCCCTTTTTGTTCTGTATTTCATCTCCTGCTATATTTAAACAAACTGCAGGTGTACTTGATAACTAAATGGTAGTTGGAAGATAGAAAACGCTTACAAACTGAACCAGTTGTTCGTGCAAAATGATTGCACTGACACTGCCAAACCTCATGTGTGGAGAGAAGAAAAAGGAGACAGAGCAAAAAACCAAAATTCTTGAACTCGAACAGAAGCACTTGGTGTGAAAATGTGTAATTGCAGAAGCTTTCACTACCTTATAAACACTATAGTAAGTGTAATTCCTCTTTTCAACAGATTTTTTGTCCTTTCTGTTATGATCTATTATCAGGTAAATATTAGCTGCAATTTGATATGTATCACTTTGCAATAATGATCCGTTTATAACTCTTGAAGGATAGAATGAATAGTAACTTTGAGAGTGAGCATATAGCATGTCCACTATAATTGTTTGCAAACAAAACTGTAACAGCCAGCACTGGCCTGACACAGCACTTCTTATAATTTGGGTTCTCTGGAAAAACAAACAAACAAACAAACAAAGGGGCTGTGCTTTAAGTGCTTTTTTTCCACAGCAGGCCAACAAGGGAAGCCCTGCAGCCTCAATGGTACTGCATCATGCTTTGAACTGGGTAGCTTTGTTGAACTCTGTCAGGTCATATGTTTCACAGACACATCAGGAAGGAAAGGGAGAATGTCCCGAGTGGCTGCCTGTGTACCATCCCTTCATGCTGGAGTTTGTTCCTGGAGAGGGAATAGCTGGGTATGGATGTCTTGTACTGATGGTGGGATGTGTTTGAGTGCGTGTGCCTGCATATGTATTGTGATTATGTTGTAATGATACCTGCAGGGAAGAGAGTTACCAGAAATATCATGGGAATCTGATAGAAACAGCAAGCCTCAGACCAGCAAGTGGTCTGAGAAAAAGTGAGAACAAGATATGTTTATACTTGAGGGGAAAATTCAGCAACACAGAAATGGTAGATATTCTTAAAAGTGGTGTGTCAGCAGCTATATAGAACAGTATGTTTGCCAAGTGTTAAGGGGTTGGTGGGATCTACAGGGGCCAGCTTGATAAAGTGGTAACATAACCTGGCAGTCATGTCTGTAGCTGGTGCCAGAGATGTGAGCAACCATGATGGCAGCCCTGTGAAGGGAACCCTTCGGTACCAAATGCGTCTGCTAAAGGCTGAAGTACTCAGTTACATCTCAGTCCTCCAGAACTGTCTGAAATCTAAAGAAGAAGAACACTTTGCAGAAGGGTGCACGCAATGAAGCTAAGGGCAGACCTTGAGCTGGAGCAGAATGCCAGGAAACACATGGAGCATCAAAGCTGGGGAGGGGGGTAGTGCCTCAGTTCCACAGGCTTCAGTGAGCAGATGTGCTGAGGAGGGACAGTGTTGGCAAAGCATTGTGGTTGGCACCATCTGAGCAAAAGTATAAAATTAAAACAAGAAAGCGATCCTCAGTAGTGTCATTTTAGTGCCTGTATACAAGATTAAGGTAGGCCCAGAATACCTTCTCTTGTCTTTGTCAGAGTCCTTTAAACTTTAATAGCATGGCATAGCTGTTCTCAGTTTATTTGTGCTCTGTGCAACTTGTGAGTGATGTCACCTTGATAAAAGAAACCAACTAGAATTGATGTAAGGAGAGACACGCTTGCAGTACTCTATCACTTAGAAATCCCTGAAGGAGGAAGAGAAAAACAATGCAGCAGCGATGAACAATCTTCACACAGGAAATTTACACCAAAGAGGAAGCAATCAGAATGAATGATTCCATTCGTTTACCTCACAGATACAAAAACAAGACAGAAAATATTAAAGAATTGCCCTAGCAGCAAAACTTGGCTGTGTATGGAAACCTTACGTCTTGGAATGCTGGTGTGATCAACTGCTCTTCGTACAGGTGAAACCTACAGTAGGAGTCCTTCAGAGCTCAAGCCCTTAAGTTCAAAATGTCTTTTAAGGATATTGCAGATTCTTCCGATGGCTGAAAACTAATATTAATGAGCAATGGAATAGTTTGGTCTGGTGCACCGCTGCTCTGTAAAAGGGTGGAAACTGAACCTGTTTTGCCAGAGCAACAGACCTGGCAGGCACTCATCTGCAGGTTTCAGTCAAAGTGGAAAAGGTTTCCTCTGTGGGTAATAATAAGAAGAAACAAATGAAATAAAATAGATCACTGAGTGTAAAGGGAAATTGTGAGCTGAATACCACGGAGTATTTCTAAGTCAGAATCCATACTTCTAAATGGTAACTTAAGACTGATTTAAGAGCAGGAAGATGAAGAGAGAAAAGTGTCAAAAATTCACACCAAAAGTTTAAAGGACTCCTGTCTACAGAGCATGCACTAATTTCATACAGTAAAGAAGCTGATGTGATTTGCCCTAATGTCTGGTGCAAATATAGCATCAGACAAATGTGAATTCCAAATGAAGCAGTGAAAAGGAAGAGAAATTAATGGTAATTGAAATACTAGAGGAATATTACAGGAGACTTTTTTGGTTTTGTTTGCAAGTCTAGGAAGAAGAAAAGCTCAGATTTTGTCTCATTCTTCCCTTCACCCTCACTGCTGGTGTAGTGAAGGCATTGATTTAGCACAAGTGAGCCCTGTGCAAGCATGCAGAAATGGCACAGCTTTTTTCTCTGGCCATAATTCAGACTGGGATGTGAATGCATGTGGCTAGTACCAGCAGCTGCTCCCAGACGTGCTGCTTAGGGTCAAGTGACATTGTGCTTCATTTCTTCCACGCAGGCACTGACAGGATGAGGAAATTAACTGCTTATGGAGCAAATATATGTAAATTGGTGAAACTGATTAATCTGGGAGGGAAATACATATGTGTTCATAAAAATATGGTTTGTTTCCTTGTAACAGGAACAGTACTAAAAAATTTCCTCAACGTTTTTTTAGAAATGATGAAAACCATTTTTTTCTAGTAAAACGGACGTGGTTGTCCTTGGTGAGACTGGTGCTGTCTGTGTTTTGGGAACAAGTCTCTGGAAAACAAGAGGTTTGGAAAGAAATTGTTGTCATTCAGCCTAGGAAGAACAGCATTTTGGAACCCTTGGTAGTGGACGTCTCACCCCAGGCTCCCCTGAGACCTGCACATGCTGTGCTGCATCCTCAGAGAAGTACAGCATTGTCCCTCTGCCTTGGTTTCCCTTGCTGCTAGCTGAACTTTGTCCTGTGAAAATAATTGTCAGCAATTAATAATGATTCTGGTTACTGCATCAAAGTGACAACAAGGGGCATTTTTGCTGCAGTGAATAGTGGAAAACAATGAAAAAAACAAGGAACCATCATTGTGACAGAATTGGCTTATGATAGTAGTTGGACATAACTGGAAACTGCATTTTTCTTTAACTGCTCCCTTTCAAAGAAGGTTATAATGTGTAGGGCAGGAATGTGCTTGCAGGATTGAAAACTAAAGACAGGAATGACTGGGACAGTTACAACTGTGGCTGTAACTGATAGTAACCTGAATGGATGAGAGCCACAGAGGGCATCATTCCCATAGAAAATTGGCATTGTGATGTAGGTAATCCTTCACTTGCAGATAATACAGCTGAACAGAAAATGTGCATCCTCTTTTAGCTCTGTGTGCGGTCTGTTTATTATCTCTGTCTCATTTCTGCCTGCTTTAGTCAAATAACAATTCCATTTGCTTTGAAATACACAGAATTAAACTGCTATATCTTGAGAAAGTAATCTGTAATACAGTAAAGCTGTTATTAGGGAATGTTTATTCAAAATCAAATCTGCTGTATTTCTCTTATCTGAAATAAACCTCTGGTCTCAGCCTACTCCTGAGTGGTTGGATGCTTTTATCATCAAAATTTGGGGTGCCGCTTGCGTGGTCTCCTCTCCCTGGGGTGTGGCAGTGCTGTAGTAGTTCTGTGTTGGAATAGGAACAGCCCCAGGCATATTTTTCTCACACCTGAGCAGGGTAGCAGTGTGCACAGACAGAAGTCTACCCGGCCACTCGTAATATTTCCTAGTGGTGTCTCGTCTCCTTCACATTACTGGCTTGTTTATATCTGGTTCACAAAGTGGCAGGCAAATTAACGAAAGCATCGCACATACTGTCAGCTATTTGGAAAACAACCGGTTTAAGAGCTGATGATAAAGAAATTGGCATTTTCAGATACATTTTATCCTACTTTGAAACACTGCAGTTCTGATTAAATCAGGCTGGATTTCCAAATGTACGTTATCACATCTCTGTGCCTCCACAGATTAGGCATAGTGGCTCTGCCTCATTCTAGGGTGGTATCCAAAATGGTGTCTTGCAGCCTTGAGCATAAAATGATAGACAGTCAGTGGTTTGGTGACCAGCTCCTTTCTGCAACTGTTGTCCACCCTAGTGCATTGGGCTGAGGATCACCTCTGCTACAGTTGGATCTTTGCTGTAGGTGGCCCATGGGCATGGCCATTTCGAGGGGGAAGAACACTGGGATTGAAAAACTTTCACAGCCCCTCGGGTCCTGCTGTTAGACCCTTCTAGGTGTATTTAGGAAAATGGCCGATGTTGTACCATGAACCTACTGTTGCATATGTTTTAAAGAGGTAGTTTTATGCTGTTTTGGGTTTCTGTGCAAGACAAATCCTGAAAACGGTTTTTGTTCATCAGCTTCGAGTTAAGATTTCATCTGTGTATAGAAGACAGAATCTCATTCATCTTTTCTCACTTGAGATTTCTTTCGAGTTCAAACAAATTCAATTTTTAATTTAATCTCAGCATGTGTGTGAGGCTGTCCCTGGAATAACTGGTATCCAAGGATTTTAGCTTCTGCATTAGTTGACTGCAGCTCAGAATACTCAATATTTTCTTATCTGCAGTGAACAGCGCATCACTGGCAAAGAGGTTTCATAGGCCCAATTTAAAAAAATCAGGTGAGTGACACAAAACCCCTCAGAACTCTAAGAAAAATTCACCCCAAAGAGGTGAATAAAAAAATAAAAACAAAAGTCTTGACGCAGCCTTTGACCACTAGCATTTTGGATAGGATTGTATCAGAAATAAAACGACGCACTTCTCTCCATTGCATTTATGATTGTGTCAGCATTTCTACAATAAACTCATATTTTCTCAGCTTTAACAACCAGCTATAAAAAAAAATCTTATTCAGCTGGAACTTGTTGCACACATTATTATATCTCAGCATACTAGGAGATTTATTAAATGTGGGGAAAAATAAACCAAAACTCTTTTAAAGTTATTATAGAAGAAAGAATGAAGACTTTATGGCTTGAGTTGCATATTGTCATATTTATTGACAGCAAAATCAGCTGACTGTTCCTTTGCATACTTACCTCGTTCCCTGGCTCAAAGCTGCTCCTTATTCATGCACATGCCTGTTTTGAGCTCCTCATCAAATCATGTGTGTAGTAACTGTATTAACTGCCATCTCTGTGAAAGCAAATGATTGAAAGCACAATTCACTTCAGGTGGAAAAAATGCCCCTTCCTTTTGGAGTGGTTCATTTTTTCTGGTGTCTATTTTCACTTTGAATAGTAAGAATCTCATTTATTATCTGTGCATAGGCACGTATGTGATAAAAGCTGGTTTTGATGCTGATGAAAGAGGTTCCCCTGGTTTTCCTAACCTCTGTGCTGAGCCCAGTAAGTGGTCACTTACTGGAGGTAAAATACTTAGGGAAGGGGCTGTAGCAGGTGTTTGTTAGGACCCTGGCCCCTGAGAAAGGTGCTTGAAAAGCTGAATGACAGAAAGGCAAACTAAAGCTATGAAGAAACTTTTTTTTGTTAAACTTGTCCTCCTGATAAGACATAGAAAATATCTACCTCTTTTTCTGGTGTTCAAAAAGGATTAAAAAGTGGGCAAATAATTTTTATTTATTTAATTTTATTATTCAGTTTTAATTTACCAGTAACTACTTCAGAATATGCAACAAGTAAGTTTATTAAGATTAGAAACAGCAGGCTAATGCATGGGATGAACTGACTGCTTGTTTTTGTAATTCTTTTGCAATATAATTCATTTTCTTGTAAAGCACAGAGCTGAACAAAAGCTAGAATTTCTAGTTCATAATGAACTTGCGTATTTCAACCTTTTTTCTTCCTCCTAAATCTGATCAAATAGCTAAAACAAAACTCTTGATTTTGGGAAAGTTCAAGTATTTACTTCATTGGCTTTGCTTATAACCTATTAAGAGCTACTTCTGTGTACTGTCCAGCTCTGGTAACAGCAATATGGGTGAACTCGGTTGCTGCTTTCCAACTGAACCCATATCTTGTGATACAGGCTGAGGGCTCAGCAAGGAGGGGGGGTGGAAAGCAAAAAACATGGTGTGAACTTTTAGTTCAACTTCAGAAACATCCAGGCCATGAGAAAACTTATGGTGAGGGCAAGAAATAAGAGAGGAAAAAAGTGTTGCAGTTTGTTCAGGAGCTTGTCTTGCAGATGAGAATGGACAATGTGGCTATTCCAGCCTGCAGCTCCTCAGGAACGGCAGTAAACCACCAAACAGTCAAAACAAAGTTTCTTAATGTCACCCCAACAAGTATTAGCAAAACTACTATTGTCCTGAAAATGTATTTTTCTGCTAGCAATCAATCTTCTTATTTGCAACAAAATTAAATAACACCATATTGATCCAGGTTTGCTTTTCTCCTGAGTTTTCTTCTCATCCAACCCAGCTATGTGTTACTTCTCCACATTTTAGTCTTATCTCCAGAAGCTTAAAAATTTAATTACCAACAAGAGTTTCTCATGTATAGGAAAATCCCATGCAATTTTATTAAGGGGAAAAATGGAAAGGGATAAAGATCAGGACCTTTGTGTTTAATTCAGTAGCAGTCTCTCCAGTGTCTCATTATCCTCCTTGTAAATGATTAATCACCAATAATTGTCTGTAAAGAAAAAATGATTCCCCTGTTCCCAAGTCTCACACATTTATCCTTGAGCTATTTGTATTTTGGATTAAGACCTTTCCCTAAGAAGTCTCTGCAAATGTCTCTTCCCCTTGGCTATCACCAGGTGGAGAAGGAAGGCTGATCTGGAAATGGATGGTGTTATTCAGGTAGACCTTCAGAGTACTTAGACACCTGTGCAAATCTGAGGTTGCAGCTGAAGAGCTGAGTAGGAAAAGTTATAAATATGTTCTTGAAAGCTGGAAAGATCTAGGATACCTGTAAAAAGCTTTAAGAACTCCTACAAGGCTCCTGGAGTAGGCAGGCAAATTACTGCCTCAGACAAATGTCCAGGCTCGTAGATAACTCTCTGTTGAATGGGCAGGTTTAAATGGACTGGTACTGTCTTGGAAATGTGGTGGCTTGATTTTCCTCATAAAATGTTTCTCTTCTGTTAAATTGTTGAGACTCCTACCTCTTTTTTCTGCAGGCCATGTGGTATTCTTTAATAGAATTTGAAATGAAATTGTGTGCTTCCTTCCAGCTAGGAAAAAATCATCTTAATTTTTTGGATACCCACTTGTCTTTGGCGAATGAAGGCCCCATCAACTACAACTTCATTTCTTTCCAATAGGAACCACAACTGTCTTTGAAGTTGGTCAGTGATATTCATGCTTAGCTCACTGATCTGCTCATCAGTGATTTATTTACTTAGATTTCATCCTAGAATTATTACAGCAGCTTTATGGAAATGCTTTGCGGTGGAAGGACTCACTTAGAAGTTTATGCTATAGAAGAAGGTTGCAGCAGAGAAATCCACATGCTTCATGTTCTTCTGCTGATAAGCAGATGTTATCTGTGACTGCATATCTGACTCCATGGAACCAGGGGACTGATATGATGGGGAAGCCTCCTTGTTGCCTTGACAGTCTGTCAGACAAGAAAACAATTAGCTTTAGGATGATCTATGTGTTAACTTTGCTGTTTCTAATCCTCTAATTATAGTAAGTCTTTGCCTGGCTCAGGTACTGCCCCTGGACAGTACTGCAAGTTAACTAATATCTCTCATCAGTATGCTTCACTTAGCTCCACTAACATGCCTCCAAGTGCAGATGAGGTCCAGGAGTCGAATGGCCTTAATTATCAGATGAAAGGTGTAGCAATGCTTAGACCTTCCTGGCTTTGCAACTATAATAGTCTTAACAAGCAAAAATTTGCATCATGTAATTGCTGATCCAAAACACAATTTCATACTTGTTGATGTAGCTGGCTCCTTTAGGTAATTTCTGCTCACTGCCTCTCTTGTTTATTGCAGAACAGGAAAGGTGGCTATGGAGTATGGAGGGTCAGGAGGATGTGTACGTCATCACTGAGCCATCTGGATACTGCACAAGGAAGCTGCTCCTTGCCTGACCTTTGCCACTGAGTTCTTCCAAAATGGTAAGTTCAGCCATTGAACCCAGCGTTGTAGTAAGTGTTTTGGTAAACCAAGCCCGCTTTCCATATGCTTGTAGTTGTGGCATAAATCGGGGCCAAATTGTTTTAAAAATGCAAAGTTTTTAACAATAGGTACTATGGAAAGAAGTAGGGGAAGTGACCTATTTGTCCCAGGTTATCCCCATTCTTGCTATGGCTGCTGAGAAGGTAGAGAAACTTTGAAGAGCAATTGGAATAGAAAGCTTGAACATTGCATTCAAGCAGGTTTGAAACAGTTGAGCTGCTTAACCTACTGCCTTCCTGTCATTTCCTCATCAGCTTCTAATTTCTCTATGCTGAAAGTCATGTCTTCTCATCCTAGCAGAATGGGCCGTGCAGTGTTCTTTTCTGCTTCAGTGAAACATCAGATAGGTCAAATTAGACAGCCTTCAGGTTAAATTGCTGAAAATTAAGCTAGGATGACTTTGTAGGGAAGCTAGTTGAAGAGTAGTAGCACTAAAAGAGGACTTTCTGCAGAACGCATGTTGAATAGTTGTCTATAATATTGTGAAGAGAACCCAGAAGAAGTTATGATTTCTACTTTTACAGCAGAATTAAAATAATATAGGATTATTAAACAATTTAAACAGAAAAAATGACCTGGTGCTTATTATTTTAACCTATGGAAAGGTTGAAGTGAAATTTCATGAAAATTAGTCTTGCAGACTGTTCTGCTATCCTGTTATAAATGAACCACTTAAGAGGATCAGACCAGTGTTATCTCCATAAACTGGATATTGGTCTTTCCTAGTGTTTTGCTTTGTACTTCTACATTCATTTAAAATAGTGAATAACATACATCAAAAAGTTACCAGTTTTTATTAAAGGAGCATTAAAAATTCAAGCTTTTCAGTCTTAAACAAATCTCATCTATAGCCAATGTGGATAGCACATTATCCTTTACCTCTGTGCTGCCAGAGATATGATTTCAGATGTGGATCTGACCAAGAACGGAAATTCTTCAAGCCCCTATTCCTTATGAGACTCTTAGGTAAAAGCATCATTCTTTTCCAGTGCCTTGGCCTCCAACTGCCAGGCCCTTTGGAAAATTCTGCAGCTTACACTGGACAAATCCTTGGAGTTCACAAATATCTGTAAAAGCAGGCAGGCAGTAGTCAACTCCTGCAAGCAAATCCAGCAGGAGGATCAATGTTTAAAGCAGAATAGGCATTCCCTACTTTTTCAGGTAAAAGGTGAACCGTGCTGAAAGCTGGCAAAGCTGCCGGTATCCCTAGAGATAAAAAGAGGTTTTGTCCCTGTTATTCTCTGTTTTGAACTGATATTGCAGCACTGGAATGACACCTCTGTGTCACATTCATATGAATGCATTGGAAAACAGATCAGTGCATGTTCCCGTTTAATTGAAAAGACAAAATGCGCATTTTGCAAGCATTCGTTAGACAGTACAGTCTGCGATGCCCCAGTACAGCGATAAAGGGATAGTTGTGTGTGCAGCTCCTAAACTGAGTTTTGGCAAGAGTCTTGTAGGGTGTTACCATTTCTTTTCTTTGTCCCGTTCTTTCTTCCTTTAGTCCTCCTTGCCTTCCTCTCAGCCCCACTCTTCTGTTGTTATTCATAAATTTAAATCCCACTTCTCTTGCAGTTGTTAATAATGTTCAAACAAATTCTACTCATATTTTAAGCAAGCACAAACTCTTCAAAGTGAGCTAAATTTAAGCCACGTCCAAGTACAAACAAGTAGAATGCACAGATTTCCCTCATTTTGCAGAGTGCATTAAGAGATGGCGCAAATGTTGGTGACTTACAGGGAATATTCAAGAACTGAGCGTGGCAGGACTAGCAAGTCTCCTGAGGGCTGACAGCTTCCTTCATTTTTACTTGCTGACACACAGGGAATTAGATATTCACTCAGTAAAGTGCATTTGTTTGCTTATTAAACAACAGTAATGTACTCAAGCATGAAAAGCACTTTTAAGCCAGTAACAAGAAAATCCTTTCAGCCTTTCTGATGCTTTTGCATTTGAAAAATGGATATTCTGATAAAGTAATGTGAAGCTGTGTTTTAGAGATTTTTATAACAGTATCCAGTGAATATGTAATAATGAATAAAGGGTGTACTATTACTTGTTTGTTAACAATTCTCAGTCATGCATCTCATTCTCTCATGCATGTTACATGTGAATTTTGTGGCCATTTAATATTTTGGATTTAGAAACTTTTTATTATGGAGATGAGGTTACTGCTATGATTGCAGTGTTGTGCACAAAGACGCAGGAATTTACAGGTGCCGCCTTTCCTGTGGCTACAATAATTGAAATGGGAGGGAGAACTCTCACAGTGTCAGTCAAGTTTTTCTCAGATCTCTGCTTAACTGATGTTCTGGCTCAATAGTGCTCGTGCTTAACAATCATCAAATGGCATTCACACAAAACCCTCTGCTACTATGAGTTTTTAAAGACTGTCTATTCAAAGTAAATCTTCTGAATAAATTACATTTGTTAGAAATAAATTTACTTCTGCTTGATTCAGTTGAGTTCAATGCACTGGGAAAAAAAGGAACCATATTTTAATGTATTTTTTTCCATCTCAGCTGTAAATGTCATTTAGGTTATCTTTAGAGCTGTGTGACCTGATGGGGTTCATGCTGAAGTAAACCTGCTGAAATCAAAGCCCCCTGCCATCAGGTGAAGATTGGTTCTTTGTGGGCAGTGCTGGGGAAATCTGTCTCCTTGGGCTGCAGTGTCCTAGTATGGGGCTGCGTGGTGTTCAGAAAGCTAGAGCATGAACTGAAGTGAAGCAGCCAGGAGACTGTAGTTTAACCAGTTGTAATGGCCCCCAGTAGAGATGCAGTGTACATTCACTCTCTCCCTTGTGATCTTCTTCTTTGGTGTCAGAACAGGTAAGCTAACCAACATCAAAGAATCTTTTCAGTTAATCTCTGATGTGTATTTCTCATTAACCACCTCCTAGGAATATTACACCTGCTACAAAGGCTTCTTTTATGTGTGAAATAACTGGGTCACAGTTTTTTAATGTTTTATTTTATTTTTTTTTAATTCAAGATAAATTAAGTGAAATGAAAGCTAGTTAATTGAACTTGAAGGTTTCCATAGCTTTTCTGTTCAAAGAAAGTGACCCTTCACAGTAGTAGAACAACCAGCAGTTCAGTTTGCAGAGTGATCGCTGGACAAATATCCTGCTGTTTCTCAGAGTGAGGACTTAAATCTGCTTGCCTCTGCTTCAGAAAACAGACACAGCCCCCTGGCTATTTCTCTCTTTCTCTGCAGATAAGGATATAAACAAACATGTGGGTGTTTATCCATGGAACAGTTCCAGTGGGAAAGATGGATGAATCAGAACATCTAAATTTTTGCTAATGTACTGACAGTGCTCTGCTGGAGGCAGTTAATCTGCCTGTGGAGAACTGCCTCTGTCATGCCAGTGCTTCCTGCTTTGAAGTTGGAAGCTGACATGTTGCTGACATGTCCTTCCCCTGCCCACTCAGATCTGGGCTCCAAAGGACCTGTGCTCACAGTTTCACAGCTCCTGGATCCAGGCAAGGGATACTTTGCTCATTTGTGTCTGAAAGAGGATCTTTCCAAAATTATGCCTCAATGCTCTGATACTGTTTTTGAAATACCAAAAAATAAAACTAAAAAAAAAATCCAAAGAGTGGAAAATTGTACTGTGCCAAGCACTACTAGGAAGCACTGTGCATGTGAAATGCTGGAATTACTTAGAAAGAGTTTAGGGCCATGTATATTCAAGGCTTGTAAAACATTCGGAAGTACCCATACTGCTAAGCTGAGATGTTGGGATTTTTTTCTGTTTACTATATTTTTTCGATTGTTTTGCTTTCAGTATGGATCTGAAATAATAAGATGCTTATCCTAACCCCAAAGTCTTGTGTGTGAATGGATTGGTGGTGTTGTGCCTGAGTATGTAGGGTTGAGTTATTAACAGGTGTTTGATTGTAAGAACTGTGACAGCAGATGTGTTGATAGACTGAGTTGGAGGTTTGCTTCAGGTGCTCAGCAGAGACTGCAGGAGGCAGCAATGTCTGGGTCAGGAGGGTTTATTCCACCTGGGTGTTCCTTCCAAGCTCTTCTTCTGAAGCCAGCTGCAGGTGGTGGGCTTCCACCCTAGTGCTGGCCAACCCATTCTCCTGGCTCTTTATAAAGAAAGGCTCCTCCATCTTGGGCTCTCCCCCTAAATCACCAGTAGGCAACATATAGGCAACATCTACCTCTATTAGTTTCATTTCTACCTTTCTCAATCTCTTAATTAAAAAAAAAAAAAAAAAAAGGATTACTTGTGACATTGAGCAATGTTAACAGAAAACAGCTCTTGCTTAAATCCTTTGTTGAACAAGGATCAACTTAATTGTATGCTTAAAGAGAAATATAGGCACAGGTTCTCTGTTGAGTCACTCCATGTGCTGGTGATGAGTGCAGGTTCAAGCCCTTAGTTGCTTCTACAAATGCTGTTAGAACAGGGAGGTGTGTCCCAGAAGCAAAGTTCCTACATGGTTTTTGAAAACTTTGTTTTATTAAGGTATAGCTGAAAAAAAGGCAAAAGGCCATTCAAATATTACTACTTTATCCTTTCCATGAGAAGATGGATTAAAACATGAAAATTACAAATTGTTAAAGACTAATAAAGAAGAGAGGCAACAGGAATCATTTTAATTCCCTTCTTTACCATATATAATGATAGCCTTAGGGCAGAATGAGAAAAATGTAGAATGCATGAATGGAAATGTATCCGTTAGGACTATACTGTTTTCACCTTCCTTGGCATGAATATGTAGCTAACAAAAATACTGTTACAGTGCAAGAGCTCGCTCTGAATAACGGATCCATTAGCTATCATAACATACAAATCATAAAACAGCATTTGGGAAGATGTCATTTTTTCAGCACGCCAGAAGAGTTCTAGTTACATAACATTGTATATAATCTGGTCTTAAATGTCTGCATCATATTCATTCTGTAATGATATCAGGAATGGATTTGGCTTGCTGATCTGATGCCAGCATAGTGCAGATGTTTGTGTGTGTGTATAAACAGAGGTGAATTGAGCTCAGTGTAGCATGGTTTAAGGGAGAGAGAGCAGCTGAGAAACTCCTGTTTAGAGCAGACTGTGAGCGTGTTTGGTGTGAGCATCTGGTGAAGGAAGGAGAAACAGAACCAAATGCCTGGTGTCTCATTAGGGAACACTTTAGGGAAATCCACTGGGCAAGTAGAAAGAAAATAGGGTGGTTGTGGTGACTGTTATTGCTCCCAGTTCTCTCCCTGTTAGCCCTCCCTGTTCCACTAGATAAAAGTTGCTTTGCTATTGTGTATATTACAGTAAATAATAATTTTTCTTAATGTAATATTGTGTTATAGTCCACTTGCTATAAAGGTGCTTACCTCCAGTAGGCTAATTGTATGATTCAAAGTCATTAATTAGCATTTATGTAGCTGAGTTACTGCAGTGCTCTCAGGTCTGTGCTCATGACTGTTTGTACATGTATTTCCTAGCCTATGTCATAATATATCCAGCTTTATGATTGCTGATGAACACAGAATGCCAATTTGCAAAGCAGAGCAGATGGACAAGTAATCAACTTAATGAGTTAATGTCACAAATGAGATGACCTTGTAGTTACTTATTATTCATTTCTGCCAGGACTGTTTCTGAAGTGGTGCCTGTTTCTTGATACAAACTTGTACAACTACTGCTTCTGTCCTTGAAGCAAATGCTGCAACATTACCAGGCTAGCCACACTAGTGCTTACCAAAGTTCCTATCTGTTGCAAGGTGCTGGTAGGTTTTGCTTAAGTAAGCCAGCACTGTACTATAGCTATCTTCTAGTTAGGTATTATTACTGTGCCATACAGATGATCACTTATTTTCTTGAAAATTAGAAGTCTACCATTAGCATCTTGCCACCGTGTTGTCTCTTTGGCAGGTGCTATGTGTTCCTGTGGTTGCTTTCTCATTTAGTAGCTGTATTGTTCCTCTGTCGAAGAATGTCACACCATCTGCCTATCTTACTCATATAATTCATCCTTTGTTTCTCCCACTTGCTTTCCTCTTGATACAGAAAATCATTTAGATCTGTGCCTGAGTCAACAGGTCTTGTAAAGAATTTTAGTGTTTAGAAATTTTTATGTTCTGCCGAAGTAACTGAGAGAGTTAAGGGCCCATAAACCACTGTGACCCTGATTGCTTCTTCAGCACTATGCAATTGTTGGTGTTTTAATTCCCAAAGTAGCTCATTATTATTAGGAAAAAAAAAAAAGGTGAGAGTGAAGAGGGTACGTGGTTTCTTGTGCATAGCTTTTCCAAAAACATTCTCAAATTTGCATGTTGTTCTCTGGGTTGAAGGCAGGTCTCTGTTCATATTGTGCTTCCCGATGGATTCCTACAAACACGCATAAGTGCCTCTCATCACAGCCCACGCAGCCACTGCTGTTGTGTGTGAGAACAAATGGGTGTTCTTGTTGGTAGTTTCAAATCTGAGATTGTTGCCATTTCTCTTCTGCAAAAACTTGACAATTTTCCCTGTTGGAAAGAGTCAGTCATCACAAGAAGTAATTGCTCATTAGTGCTGTGGGGAGGAAGGTAATAATATGGCATCAATTATTTAACGTGCTACTGGTCTATTAATGTTGCCCTTAGTAGGTGCATTACTGAAATAAAAGATGCGGGGCACTTAAATTCCTTTCTAGGTCTCTATTTTATTTGGTGTTTTTCAGGAAGTTATAAATTAGGTTGTTAACTAACTGATTTACGGGATGTTCTTATTCTGCCAGCAATTTTCTGCATCAGTTGTAAATTACCTTCTTTTTTTTTGCCATTTACATAATAATATTTTACCCTTTTACCCATGCATAATTTGTTACCCTGACAACCTTTATCATTCTAAAATTTTTTGTGGGTTTTTTCAATTTTTTCTCATGTGGATATGATAGTGAAAAAATAGATATCTACCCAAGTGATATGAGATTTTAAGTGACAGCACTGTCTAAGGCTGAAATCCATTAACATGTCTTAATAAAATAAATGAAAAAGTTGTTTTATAACTGCACAAAATTATATGTAAAGTAGTCTTTTTACAAACTAGAGTCAATAGACAAAAACAGCACTTTTAAAATTTAATTTAAAATGAATATATTTACCAGTTGAATGACATGGAAATGTGGTCAATGGTAGTTATTTTTGCATTGGCTAGTTGTAGTACTCCTACAGGTCAGATCTTCTGAATATCCCTGAGAATCAGTGTGGTAAGCAATGTTTTTCAAGGCTGCCCATAATTCACACATGTTAAAGAACATATTTCATGCTTACTTTAAGAAACATCTTTTCTGTGTGACCATCATGTAGTCCAGTGTAAAGATGGAAGGACAGGAATTTGCCTCTGTAGATCTCTCCATTAGACATGCTTATATACAGTTAGACACAAAGTTGTTTTTATTTCAGTTTATCATGTATTTTCCAGTACCAGAGTATAAGATATAGCTTTACTAATATGAGCCTTAAGTTGCATGGAAGAGTGTTTTTTTTATATTTTTGAGTTTCTATCCATGTAGAAACTTTGAGGATATTACCTAACGAAAAGGACACTGATAAGTGCAAGGTGGAAGGTAATGTAACAAAATATTCTAGGACAAAATTGAGAAGAGGCTGTATAAAACCTGATGTATCCTGTAGATTTTTTTTTCTTGTCATCAAAGCAACATCTGACTGAGAGAAAGAGTGAATAAGAGATGTCCTAAATGGCTAATTATTTTTATTTTTTACTTAAGGCACGTCTAGATAAATTTTTAAAAAGCCTATTTTTGAAAATTTCATCTTGTTAGAATTACGTGATTTACAGCTCTTCTCCTAAATATAAGTACTTTTTTTTTTTTTTTTTTTTTTTTTTTGGTAGAGGTTGTTCTTGTATGTATTAACAATATGATTGATCTTATGGGTATTCCTTCATTTCTTCTGATGGATGGATTCAGAGTGGCTGGCTATTGCTACTCTAAATTCAACAAGACCAAGTGCTGGGTCCTGCACTTTGGTCACAACTCCACACAACTCCAGGCAGTGCTACAGGCTTGGGGCAGAGTGGCTGGAAGACTGTTTGGATGAAATGAACCTGGGGGTGCTGGCTGATGCTCAGCTGAATGTGAGACAGCAGTGTGTCCAGGTGGCCAAGAAGGCCAATAGTATCCCAGCTTGTATCAGAAATAGCATAGCCAGCAGGCATAGGAAGGTGATCATCCCTTTATACTCAGTTCTGGTGAGGCTGCACCTCGACTACTGTGTTCAGTTTTGGGCCCCTCACTACAAGAAGGAATGTTGAGGCCCTGGTGTGTGTACAGAGAAGGGTAACAAAGCTGTGAGGTGTCTGGAGCACAAGTCTTATGACGAGTGGCTGAGGGAGCTGGGATTGCTCAGTCTGGAGGAGTCTCAGGGGAGACCTTATCCCTCTCTACAATAACCTGAATGGGGGATGTGGTGAGGTGGGTGTTGGCCTATTCTCCCAGGTAACAGTAATAGGATGAGAGGGGATGGCTTTAAGTTGTGCTGGGGGAGATTCAGGTTGGATATTAGGAACAATTTATTCTCTGAAAGAGTGATCAGGTATTGGAACAGGCTGCCCTCTGTTGGTGCAGATTTTTGAGTGTGGCATGTAGGTTCTTGTTCATCGCTGGCAAAAATACACAGCTAGTGGTGTTGACTATGTTGAAAAACAGTGTTTTGTAGCTGAGAATTTGCTCTATTTAACAGTGTTATTGTGTTCTTGGTGGCTGTTGTAGTTTCATGGAAGTAAATAGGAGGCATTACTTTTGGAGCTATCTATGCGCTTTCCCAAAATCCTGGTGGGTGTGTGGAGCTGGGGCAGCGGCTGGTGCCCATTGCCTGGTTAACACAGATGACTCCTGGAGTACTGGGAAGGTACAGATCAGTAGCCCTTGCCTGCCCCGTAATGCGCCTGGGCCTCTGTTGGTTAGAGGAGAGCCAAGTCCTTCCCAGTCTGTATTAGCAGGTATAGATATGTATTCATATCTGTGCACTTGTGCTTGAGACAGCTGCCAGGTATGAAGTGCCTAAACAAGATTAGGAAGCCCTAAATATGTTCCAGTAAAAGAGAAGCATTAATGTGTATTTTGAAGTACAACACAAGACATATTTGTGTACACAAGAGACATTTCAAATGCTTCTTCGACACAGGATGGATTTACTGCCGGCTGTGTTTTGCTGCTCTCTGAAAGAAAGGCTCGTTCACCAGTCTATGATAAGAATGTTTAAGCCATACTTGACTCTAAAATTGCAATGGATTCATTAGGTAATAACACATTTTCCAAATATCTAGCTGATTTCATGTTACAGTTTGAATCCAGTGATTTTTTTTTTTTTTTTTAATTAGGATTCATAATCTCGCTGAAGTTTCTACAGGTTCCTTCTTCCAAATTCAGTAATTCAAATGGTTTATTTGGTTTTGACGGCATACTACTAATTAAGTCTGAATCTGAGCAATCTTTTGCTCAACAGTGGCATATGTTTAAGTAGTGCAACTTCCTTTTTTTTTGTTCTTTTGGTTTTTGTGTAATAACAATAATAACAGGTCACATTATGGTAGATTATTTCTTTTATTCAGTGGTGTGGATCCAAAACCTCTGTGAGTGGTCTGTCTAAAAGCTTGGCCACTTACCTGTAATTAATTTCACAGCAAGTTGTCCTAAACCTTCCCTAGCCTTAGGCTATTATCACTTTTAAATGCAACAACTTGTTTCACTCTCTCTTCTTCAGAATGTGTTTCATTTATAGTTCTTAAATGTTACGAATTTCCAGCAGAACATAATTTTTGGAAAATGTCAGCTATGTATTTTGGAATCAAAATAGTGCATCAGCAATTTCAAAAGAGGGCAGAGTCCTAGGTTTGGAGGTACTCAGATTGATGGTACTTAGCTGGAAGGAAAGGCAGGATGATTTTTTGTTTGTTTGTTTGTTTTTTTTGCCAGTGTTTTACAGTGTTACAGTGTAAACTGTAGAAATCAGATCTATCTTTATTACTTCCACAACAGAATTCCAAGAGCCTTGAGTTCACATTTTATTAATTTAAAGTGAGATTAAAAAAAAAAGAAAGAACATATTCATTTTAATCTTGATCTCAATGAACTAGAAGACCATATTTTAAAGACTGCACGGTTTTAGTCATGTGGGTCTTGTTTCATAAAGCTTTAAAGATTGAATGAAGAAAATGAAGAAGCAGGACTCACTTAAGAAAATAACTTTAGGGATGCAGAACCTTAAACTGCCCCTGCTGGCCTTTTGGGCAGGCAGTTGCAGCAGCATTTCCAGGACATCAGAATGCACTCACTAGAGTTGGTGCTGAAACAATTACCAAGATTCAAGGAAAATAATACCAGACAGCACAATTAGCATGGAATACCCTCGAGTGTTTCCTTCACCTTTTGAAAGATCACTATGAATTCTTTTGTCTTGGATAAGTTTTGGCTGATTGGGTTTTATGACACTAATTTCATTGATCTTTGAGCTGACTTGGTTAGTGTTTGGCCTCTTAAGTAGAATTACTGGGTAAAATAAATAGCAAACAACAAGGTTTGAAAGCCATGTAGTTTTGCTTTTATGCCCAGGAAGAAGTAGTAAAACTCCTCCAATGGAGAAAGTGTTTGAAATTGTTAGGCTCATGATTTGTGACAAATATGATTTTATTTTATTTTGTAACATTGAGATTTATAAAGGTGTTTTCTGGAAAGTACCTTCACTTCTGAGGAACAGCTTGGCCTTCCTTACAAAGACCACGTGCTTGGGATTGTAACTTCAGCTTCCTTCTGTAGAAGACTATGGAGTATTTCTAATCTTTATTTTACTTTTCACACTGAATGTCTTTAAAGAACGTACACTGTATATGAAATAGTGTAGCTCTACCCTAGAATGTGTAAGGACTTTTCTGTTCTTACTGCAATACACTGCACTGTGTATGATCCTAAAATCTTAGCTTTGTACAGCAGCTGCTGTAGAAAATAGTTTGATCACAATCCTATGAAAAATGCTTTTTCCTTAGTGGAAAGATGAAGTTTGAATAGTGTATTTTCAAAGTATCCATTAAAGTGGTGGAAGTTAGCAATTACTGCATTGAAATATATAGTTGTGTCTTAGGTTTAAATATTTTAATAACTGTTCCGTGAAATGTGTGCGTGCAGTTTGAGGAGTACTGGCATTTGCAAGGTTTGAAATGGGGTGGAACCGCCTGAGTTTGTAGCTGCATTTGGAGCAAAACAGTTAAAAATGAAGCAAATACTTCCTTAGAGAGCCATTATCAAATCATCATTGTTTTCTTCCACTGCGACATACTGTTCAAACCAATACTCATCTGGGTGTGCATGAGGATTTCTTACTGTTTGGAGAGCCAGCTTTACATTTCCATTTACTACCATGGCTTATAGATTTTAACATCAGCAAATTATTTTTTACTTCACAAGCAGTATAATAACTAATGACAATAGATGCAAGATTAAAGAACCAAACTTTCAATTTAGGAAAAAAAAAAAAAAAAGCCCCCAGCGATATGCACAAAATGGAAGTAATTTCAGAAACTAGTAAGGCACTAATGCAAATGTCTGTACCTCCTGGACAGTCTGAAAAGGACTTCTGTCCCATGTTCTTCTCCAACATTAGAATAAAACCTTCCTTCAGATGTTTAACATTTGGATGTAGATAAATGAATTTATGAGTCTGTGCAAGGAAGAGAGCAGTTGGTGTAGTTGTACGCTGGAGCACAGGAGAAAGGAGAAATAGCTGCTAGAGGTAGCCTGGCATTTGGGTAATGCAAGGTTATTTGGCAGCAGACAAGCTTCAGTCTGTGGAAATAAATCATTAAATGACCTAAATTGAAATAAATCTTGAATCAGTCTTTCAGGTAGCACACATGGTTTGGTGACAACAGTGTGACATTTCTTGCTTACACTAGGCAAATTTGTGACTTGCACTGGTGACCCATATGCAACAAAATAATGTAAAACAGTTCATAACAGTGCTTGGACAAAGTGCTATGCCTAACCCCAAGGAGAGAATGTGAGATGTATTGTGGTGCTTTGGAGCAAGGAGCAGAACCTGCACATCCCAGATCTTCTGTGGCTTTAAGCAAGTGTCACCATCTTGGTAGCACTGTGGAGTTCAAGCTTAACATGTTTTGTGCCATTAAATCCTCAGCATGTTTTCCTGTCTGTGTGTGCCAGAGCTGCTGAGATGTTGCTTGGAGAGTGCTGAGAGCATGAGCATCCCTGCTGCTGGTTCTTTGGGATGGCTGATGGAACTTGGTGCCTGTGTTTACATGAACTTCTCAAGATCTCTCTGATTAGAGCTAAAATTGCCTCCTGATTTATTGGAGCTGATAGCCCTTAAGCAAAGACTATTAGTCTGCTGAAAGACTCCCATTTGACATAAGTGGGCTCTAGATCAGGCTTCATGTCATTAAACAGCTATATTTCCTGAATCTTGGAGATGAATGCACTGGATTCTTGAAATGATATTTGAATTAAGCATTATGAGCCTGATGGAGGAAGTAATGGGCAATATTCTGTAATGTAAGTTATAGGGGAAATTGGAATAGAAGATGATAATGGTTCCAGAGGGCCTCAGTGGTTATTAATCTCATCATCTTTCTTCCCTGTGTCACTTCTCAGAGTCAGAAAGTGGTGGTGAGAGAGGCTACAAAACTGGGACAAATATCAGTTACTTTGCAACCAGCTTTGTGAATACACATCTGCTGTGACTTTTTTGAAAGGAACCAGTTGTACAAACAAGTATTATTTATGGGAAAAAACCACCAACAACAACCACAAAAGCACTTTAAAGTCTTAAAGCCTGATGTAAAATAATTTGAAAAGTGCTTAGATAAAAAGTATATGTAGTATACAGAATGATTATAAGATTTTGGTGTAGCAGCGTGAATATAAGAGTTTTCTCATAAAATGGAGATTATAGAGTGGAAGTCTTCATATATAAAAATGCATTTTTCCCCTGGAGGGTGAAGTAAATAATGCTTGCTTGTGAATTTCATAATTTGAAATATTAAATTTGAAGAATAAAAAAGAAATTTCAGGTAATATTTTAACATAGATCTGCTTGGAATGAAGCCACATTTTGCTTCTCTCTTCTATAAAAAGCAATAATAATCTGATGATCCAAGTCACTGAAGTCTGGAGCTGTTCTTAGTGGCACTGAGCTGTGTTATCTACGACTGCCTTCTGCCCCACTGAAGCTTGAGGCTGCTCTGATCTGTTGTCATATTTATGTCTGGTGGCAAAGTGGATGTCAGGAGGTCTCAACTGCCCACAGTTGCGGTCTATAAATTCTTTTTAGCATTTATACAATGCTTAAAATATAAAAAAATTGTCTCCTTAATATATAGAAAATCTCCTTGGCACTCTTACAAGCCTTCCCATCGTCCCCTTGTGTTAGTGCTTTCCTGCAGTACCTACCTAGGCAGTGATCTGCTGTAAGTCTTGTAGATGGCCTTTCTTGGGCAGGAAAGGGGTTCTGGGCTGCTTGTTCTTTTGGAGAGATGAGGAAGAGAACCAGGGACAGTATGGTAAACCCAGCTACCATTTTCCTTCCATGGAGAGTCACCCTCTGCATATTTTTCTTGTGCAGCCTGTTCAGCAGTAGAGAGCAGGAGAAAGCAGAAGAGAAATCAGACTGTTTAGCAAAACAGGAGTGGAAGCAATATCCTTTTCAGGTAAAAGTTAGTTCCTGATTTTTTGCAGTCTAAGCCCTAAAACAAGAACATCTCTGAGAAGGCTAATCTTGTCAGTTAACTTGATGGTAGAAAGACTTTCTTGAGTAGAAATTCTAATCTTGCATTCTGCTCATGAATAACAAAGGTTGTAGTACAGAGAAAATTAGAGGTGAACTCGTTTTTCTTTATTCTTGATTATAGAGTTCAGTGCTTGCACTGCTCCCTTTGCAGAAAGAACCCTGTAATCACCCTCTGCACTTCCTTTTTATGCTCACCCACTATTCAATTAAGAATTCATTAAACTGCACTCCTGCAGTGCCTTTACCCTGATCTGTAGTTTTTAACCCCCTACATCTATGCGATTGTTACACGGCCTGTGTGTTGCTTGACTTCAACCAAGTAAAAATCACAGAAAAAATAATTTGCAAAGATAAAACTTGTCTTTTTTTTTTTTAAGCCAGTTCACAAACAAGAAGTGATAGGTTTTCTGGTGAGCACTGAGCACTAGAAATGAGATTTACTGTGACTTTCTGAGTAGGTAGGACAGGCGAGAGCACTAATGGTGAATAACCAGAGTGCAGTGAGGCTCCCTCTCGAGCAAGAAAGACAGAAAAGAGGCTTGAGGAACTACTGCATTCCTTATGTTGGATGTAACTTGCAAGAGGCGTTTTTTATGCTTTTGTCTCATGTCCGTTCTAGACGTGAACTCACTTGGTAAGCTTTGGTGGCATTGTTTGGATTTTTGGTACATTTGGGAGGGTTCTGTTGCTATTAGTCTGAGGTTGGGTACTTTTTATGCTGTTTTGGCAAAGGTTTACTAAAGAGGGCATTGCCTGTATGTTGTTAGTTCTCAGCTGTGTTCAAGGCATAGTGTAGATATGCAGGGTTCACTGGGAAGACAGGCATACTTCATATGTCAGCATTGTTCTCCAGCTGTAAAGTTCCATACTTTGCTAATGATTACTTTCGATTTGCTGGTGTGGCAAAAGAGACAGGAGGATGAGTGACCCAACAGATACGAACAATATAAGTCTCAGTGCTGAATGATGCCTGCATGTGAGTTCTAGGATTTGAGGTTTTTTTTTTCTTACGCACTTTCTTAAATTTATTTCATTCTGAGTCTAGCATGTAATGCACCCACAGTGAATGTTTATAATGTTTTCTTTTCTGAAATCTTTACTTACTCTCACAGTAAGATACCAATGCAAAAAATACCTGCTTTGCTTTGATGATGATTTAGCATCTTAAGAATGATATTTATCCTGGGCGTTTTTACAGTGTACTTTAAGAAGTTTGTTTTTCTGTCTAAATAGATTTTATGTGACACTGCCAGAGATCCATTTGAGCATCTCCTCCTCTGCAGCTGTAAATGACAGCAGAGGCTGAGGGGGGAGTCAGGAGTGCAGAAAGGAAAAAGGAGGTGATTGTGGGTTGTTAGTGGTTGAGACAGTGCAGGAATAGAAAGATGAGGATTCCCAGAGGGGGAGTGTGGAAGCATTTGGAAACATGGGGGAATGAAAGAGAAAGGAAGACATGGTAGCAGCAGCTCAGGAGTGTAAGTGGGACAGTTCAGCCCTGTACTGCAGGTTTCCTCTTAGGAGGTTTAGCCACAAACAGGCTGACAACCCTACAGAGTCTGGGAGACCAGGAAGAATGCTGAAACCCAGCAAACTTCCCAATAGCACTTTCTTACGATAACATGTATGTTCAATTCCAGCCCCAGCAGGGAGTCTTGCAGCATGTGGCAGGACCAGTGTGTGAAAGAAGCTTTTGGGATGTGTGCAGGGCTGATCCATGCTCAGGGTGAGCTGCTGGCAGTTGGACACAGCAGTCTTGTCAGTGCACGTGTGCTGCCATCGTGGAGCCTGCTGCTGGGTGAATGTCACCTGCTGTCAAGGGGCAGTGATGCCTCACTTGTGGCTTAAGATTGATTCTGCAAGTCGTTCCAGTGCTTTCCTTTACCGAAGCTAACTATACTGCAGATATATGTGGCACAGAATAATAATAATCCTTCCCACTATCCTCTTTGGCTTCTAACCTTCACTAGGTGTAGCAGATAACGAGTAGATCCCCTCTGAGAACTGATGTTATGACAAATGCTTCAGACTTACCAGGAGCTCTGAAACATGGTTATTTTGTATAGTTTGGAAGAAAAATACCTTTATGTGTAAGTGAAAGCTATGTGAAAGAAGACAGTAGGAAAAAAAATCAGCCTAATGTTCTGGCTAAATGAGCTTTTATCAAGGACACGAGCAAACACATAATTGTTGGTTTGATTGCAGTTCACAGTCAGAAAAACCTGTGTGCTTGCTGGGCTTCATCACGAACACCTGTTAGCAGGAGGAATTTCTCCCTGCTGAAGCTGAGACCTCTTTCCCAAAAGGCAGATGCTAGTGAGTGTTTCCCTCGGCTATTGCTGGAGCTTGCAAAATTCAAAGCATCATAAGGAATCCTAATAGATTTGTGAAGTATGGCACTAACACACAACACTGAGCAGCAAGGGAACCAAACCAGAAACAGGAGATCATCTAAAGAGATAGGAAAAAGGGGATTGTTCTGAACCAAAAGCACAGTGGAAATCAACTCTTTTTGTACCCCAGATATTGATTTGGGAACATGATCATAGAGTATGGAAATAGATATTGCTGGCATGTATTCTCTGTGTATTTGTTATATTTACATATATATTATATTATTACTCCTGTTGCTGAGTAGGATTTGGGGAGGGTCAGCAGGGCTTGATGCCATGAATGACTTATGCACATTCCCTTAAATAAAGGATTATAAATCTCGTCATGCTTTCCTGCCATGTAAAATTTGCCAACCATTGGTAGAACAACCTGAAGATTACTTTTTGATCGTTTGACAGTTTATTTGCAATTGTTCTCTTCTGTCCTTTTGGCTGTTCATTCTACTGGCTCAGAGAAGTATTTGTTGAAATAAAGCTCTTACGCCTTGATAGAACAGACAACATAGAGCAGAATGGATGTTGCTTACACAAGCAATAACAGCAAAATACCCATTGACTTAAAAGATGTGTGACTTGTGCAGAAACTTTAAAGCACTGAAAGTGGCCTAAACCAATTTTCTCTGCCTACTTAAAATACCAAAGCTTTTAAGTATGTTATCGTTGGATCTCTTAATGCTACGTATATATTTCCTGTTTCTTTGGCTTTGGTGGAAATTAATAATGTTAGTTCGGGTTCTGGGATACAGTTTAAGGGGGAAAAGGAAGATGGAGAATGTAAAGAGGCATGAGTAAACCATCTGGTAGCAAAGAATTTTATGGACACTTATTCAGTTTCATAGCACTTTTTGTTTGCAGATCTGTCACACTGAGAAATTACACAAGCTCATGGAAGATGTTACTGCAAATGTGTAGTCAAGAGATGATCTTCTCTGGGACATCTAAAAGTTACTGAGTAGGTCTTTATAACAATACTTAAGATGTTTTTATTTGTAAGCACATTTATGATAGTGCAAAGCCAGATTTGCTTAGAACATTCAGAGTTGCATTAGAAGCTAAGCTAAGATACTCACATCAAGGAAGGATTTTTATTGAGCAATAAAAACATATTGAAATACATCCTCTTAATGTTGTCTGAGTTATGATTATCAGATCTATATCTCTATGCAATTATTTTGGTCACACTGAGCAACATTTATGTCATAGTACAACAGCTGTGTTCATTGACATGCTCTGACTGTAGTCTTTGTTGATTGTGATTCTTGTTTGCTCAGCTTTCTCCTTAGTGGATGATGCTATTTATCCTCATACTGAAAATTCAAGTTGGCTTTGTATCACTCGGTGTGACATTTTGATATTTTCCCCTAAGATGTGACTAACAATGAGATAATTCAGGAAAAGCAAAATCTAGGATGTTGCTTGGTAAACAGGACGTGCTTGTAAATGCAAAGTGAAGACTGCTCCTGATTTCTTTATTGTGTTTCTCTGTGTGACAGCATCCTGCATCTTGTTCATACGCAACTGCTGCCCTGTTCACTGCTTTCACTGAACAGCAGTTACAGTAATGTCAGTATTTTCATTCACTTGGGAAGGAGTTCTTGCTTTACTCACGTGTACTCAGAAATGGAGCAAGTACTGTCCTCCATAAGTTACTGCTACCTTAATTGCCAGTCTACTGATGACAGGCAAATTCAGGTCCAGATGTTTCCACTGGACTCAGCTGAACCTGTTCAATCTTGGTTCATAGAACAAATCTGTAATCAATACAAAAAAAATGAGAAAATTTTATAAAGACTGAATGCACATTGAATTTATGCATGCTGTACAACATGCAATTCTTAAAATGTTGAAAAGGAATATCTATGTCACTGTTCTGAATTCTGTACTGGAATTACTTTGTCCTTGAAAAGCTTAGTAAGGGCTGTCTCCCACAGAGGCTGAGTAATAACTAGCTTTAAAAAAGGATTAGCACATGTGGAGTTTCATAGAGTGCAGTCTAATCCTGATTATGACTTTTAGGTTCCACCAAAGTGTAAAAGAAGATGGGAAGTGAATCGGAAACCTCCTGAGGTAATATCAAAATTATTGTAGTATCAGGAATATTTTCAGAGGACAAATAAGGTTGTTGAATATTGAAACACATTTTCCATTGTAAGTTGACATAACTTTTTAATTGCACTCATAAAAGGTGCAGCATAACAAATGAGTTATTAAGGTCCCAAAAGCAGCTGTTGCCTGTGAACAATCAGCTTCTGCTAGCTACTGCATCGTTTTCATGGCTAACTGGAGGCTTTTATAGCTCTAAGCAAACTGAAGCCTTCTGGATCTTTGCTGAAGCTGCACGCCCCAGAATTCTGTTCAATCCAAAATGAAACTGTGCTATGGGAGATGTGGTCTTTTCAGCTTCTCTTGTGGGTGATGTGGTCTCTTTGACTCCCTAGAGAGGGAGGAACCCCACAATTTCCTAGCTTACTGTGCTGGAGGAGAAACTGAAATCCACTTGTGAAACAGGTGCCCCTGATACGGGGACTTCAGGTTCGATATGTCCATTATATGTGCAGCTTCATCCTCCTAGGGAGGTGGTGGTTCACTGGGGAGGGTACCTACTGCTTGACTTGGGGCCTCACCCTTCTGTGCATCCCCAAAAAATCCCTCAGAAAAATGTTATAGCTCCACTTTGGACAGGTTAGCTTTGTGATACGTTGCTGCTGTCAGTCCACTGTGATTTCCTGGTGTCATTCAAAGATCCGCAAGCTAACAGTGCTGCCATTGCACTGCTGTGGAAAGCAGATATTTCTGCTGACCAGCAGCATCTGTAAAGGCAGCTAAGTAGAGACCTGTTCACATCATCCCGTTGTGCTTATAGGTTGTCCAGTGGCCTGGTCTGATGGGGCAAATAGCCAACTTCTGTGTTGCCTATGGTTTTGTGCTCCAGACAGCCATTTAGTGGGATTGCTGTGGGAGAGCGCTTGCTCTAGATGCTTTAGAAGAACTGTATTATCCTGAATAGGGTGCCATGCTCAAGCAGTGTTTTAGTACATTTGCTAATGATGAGCTATCACTGTTATGGCTCTGGCATAGTTTGTTTCCACATCCTTCAAGTAGCTGCTGTCACTTCAGTGCCTTCTCAAAAAGGTCAAGAACTTTGTAAGGTCAATGCATAAACCTGGTGGGGGATCCAACTTCTTTAGGAGTAGAAGTTCTTATGACGGCAAAACTTTTAAAAGTAATGAACAAGTAAAACAAATTCATCGCTGGTACAACCAGTTGCAGCCACAGCACAAAGAGTAGAAGCTTGTGGGGAATTTAATTCTGTGTACTCATGCACAAAGAGCGTATACTTTAACAGGACACAGATACATAATAGAGTGGGAATTGTAGTTATAATTATTTGTGCTTACGGAGAAGTTACAGAATCGGTGTAACAGTACTTGATCAACTAAGCTATTCATTTTTTTTTTCTCGGTTTTAACTATATGTTGGATGCAGGGTTCCGCACATGAATTTCTTCATTGCTTTTTATATTTCAGAATATGACAAAAATCTTACCTGAAAATAGAAATCAAAGATAAAATTCAGGCAATTTGCATCTGTGCTGTCTTCGGAAAGGCTACATGTGTCTAGTCAAGAAGCAAATTTATTGCCATATTTTTACGATTTAATCTTTTATCTGTAGTGAAAATATTTTTCTGTAGTGTAAGAGATAATTTCATTTCAGCCAAAACGTTATCACAAGGCCGCAAAAATGATTGACACTTTGTAGTATCAGCCCTTCCAGCTTATTTAAGTCAAAATTCAAATGCTCCTTTGATCTAAATGCCACTTTTTGGATTTGTATAAACACATGCAAATGGACCATCTACCTTATTACAAATGGTACATTTTCCTTTCTTATTCAAGAACATTCTTCTTTCAAGGTAGCCTTTAGAAAACTTGCATCAAATACCTTGTTTTGTCTGCAGGTAAAAATTTATCTGGGACATTATAATGAAAACAATATAAGTTAAAGTGTTTTTATTGTGTTTTTTTTCTTCTCTTTTTGAAGATTTTCAATGGTTTCCTCTATGATTACTTGCTAAGTCATCTGGAAATCATATCCACATGCTGTTACATTCCCTAACAAAGTTACCCTAACTCAAGCTGAGAGAGATAGCTAAGCAGAAATGGTTGTGCATTGCCAGTGCCCTATCCTTAACCCCGCAATAGCAGTCTCCCTCTGGAAGGACAGCATTATCTTCTTTCTTCCTCAAAGTCTGAGATTCTTCTCTTTATCTGTCCTTATGTTTCCCAACACTCGCTGGTCAGTTCCCTTTCATTTTAACTGTTGATAATTCTACTATATGCCCTTGCTGTGGAGACATATAAAACTGTATCAGGCTCTTTGATTGCCTGCATTTTGTAATGACGCAATCCATCTCTTTTAGAACACAGATTAATGACCATATATCTTCTACCTACCTACACATAGGTACATGCCTAAGATATAAAATAAACATCTAGTAAAGGCTAGCTGCTAAGCAAGAGGCCAAATACAAATTTGTCAGAATGCAAGTTTGCCTGCTTTACACCTTTTGGTCATTCCCCAAGCCTTGTGTCATCCACAGATGTTTGGGATGTAGACCAGAGCCATAGGCTGAGAAACTTTATTTCAAAAACGTGCTTAGCAAACACTGAGAAGTCATCATCTCAGAAGTTTAAGATGTCAGTTGCACAGCTGCTTATAAGCCACACTTATCATTCTTAAGATATACATATAGGAATTTGTTTTCTCTGCCTGTGCTGTAATATCTAGGTAGGACAGTGAGCAAACGTACAGCAATGCAGGGAAGAAGGACAACAGTATAGGAATTGAAGATGCTATTCAGCTGCTTGCCAGCAGCCTCTCGAATGTGCAACAGTCGGGCAGTCGTTTGTTAGTTGGGGTTTCTGATTGTGGATCTCTGTCCTGGTTTGTCTCATCAGCATGTCCTGGGCAGCCCACAGATGCTTCTGGTATGGAATGTACATGCCTAGCAAGAAGTCAGTCTTTCTGCTCTGTCCCAGCTGATGCAGGACATGGAGTTAAGCTGGCAGTAGGATGGGAGGGTTGTGTGTCTCCTTGCAGGTAGGAGAGAGCAGCTCCTTCGTGCAAGGGCCTGTGTGCCTCTGCAGGGCGTATGGAGACAAGACGGGCAATTTAAAAAACTGAAATGCATTGTATGGAGATACAGACTCTGAGCTGCTGTGTTTGTCCTTAACACCATGCTGAAAATGTTGAGGGTGACTAACACATACATTTAATATTTTATTTTAATTCTCTTATCACAGGTATATCTTATGGAGTACTTTCATATGTGTGCTACCTGCCTATGACCTAAATTTACTGTTCCACCTTCCACATAATTAATGAAAAGTCTGAGTACAAAGTCAAGTCATATTACTGAAGCTACAAATGTTGTTATTAACATGTTATCTAGTTTGCATAATGAAATCAGATGGCTTTAGAATATTTAAGCATTTTTATTTTAGATGTAATTGTCATTGTGTCTTTAATTATTAACTAAAAAAAAGTTACAAGAATAATACGTATGAACTTTTTAGAATGATTGATTTAAATAAAAAAGCCAGAGGAAATTAAATGCCTTGAACTGATGTGATCTGGCATCAATGAAGGACAATAATGGTTTTAAAACTCATTTTTTTTAGCCTTCAGCTTATTTCTAGCACTGATGTTAAAGTAGGAAATAAGTTTAAAGTATAAATATAGATGTGCCCTGCGTTAGACTCATGGAAGGTCTCTACATGCAGATGATTGAGCAATCTTGAAAACAGTGTAGGAAGCAGGTAATTTTTACTTAAATGTGCTTTAACAACCTAGCTGGGGCTAAGAGTTGGACTTAGTCTGGAAATACAGATATTATAAAAGGAACCTTTACATGTAAATGTGGTAATTAAATAAGGAAGCATTTGACTTAATGCACAGCTATTTGTACTCAATTTTCAGCTGCACGTGCATATTTTTGCACACATGTTCTGCCTTATAATGTCACTCCTTGAATTAACATCTTTCAAAATGTCTCCTAGCTCTAAATGGACTGCAAAAGATCTACTGAGGTCTGACCCCTCAGGAAGTTGCAGATAATCTACAGGCAGAATTGTTCTGCCTTTGATTGGAGCATCTTCCAAAAGACACTGAAAGAACACAATTAAAAACCTGCTGACCCTACTGAAATCAGACAAAAGCTTCATCTCAGTCAGGTTTTTGGAGGCTCAGCTCATGGAACAACACTGGCTTGAATGAACTGCACTGTTCATAACCAAGCTTCTTGCAGTACTGTGGAAACTGACTTAAGTAAATATTGTAAAAAAGGACTCTCTGATTTTGACAGGAAATGATTTGAAGTAAATAGCGTTGGCTTGAGAGGAATGCCCTACCAAAGCCTACTCACACAAAGTCCTACAGCAATAGCCATACAGTTTTGGAGTGTAAACACTTGTATTTCTAAGTTCCTGCCATAACATGGTAACTGAACAGAATAAAAAAGCATGGGCAAAATGCTGAGGTGAAGAATGCCTGCAGCAAATGACAAATTCTGTGGTTCTTTAATTAGGAGAACTGTATCCAATGGTAGTCTAAATCTGCTGATGTAAAGCTGACTTACCATATCTTAGTATTTTTATCTTTTGTATTCTTTGGTGAGCATGTCTCCAGTAGGCGCGTCATAGGCCCTGCAGAGGATAAGCTGCCAGATTTAATTTCCTATGCTTTGCTACCAGGTTTCACAGCACTACTTGCATGTTCTAGGGCCAAAAATCACCTAGAGTAATGCATTTCTCTTTTTCTTCAAGTAAATTTTGTGCTGCCTTTGGAGAAGTTTTAGGTTGCTGACCTAAAGGGAAGATTTTCATGTGCACTGAGATTCTGGACAGAAGAGACTTGCAGCAACCTTCTGAGAATCTGCAGCTCCTGCAGAGAAAGCTGCAAAGGCAAGCAGGGAGCAGACCCAGCCAAACTTCCCAGGTACTAAAGAAACAAACTTCCTAGGGAGTCTCATGCAGTTTGCTGCAAGCCAGAAGGCAGAGCTATTAAACCTGTGAAGTAAGAACACATCTTGATAAAGAAATCTGTTCTAAAGCATTATTCAGTCAGAGCCCCAGTCACTCTGGGAGTAAAACGTACCTCTTGCTTTTCTGGTCTACTTAAATAGCAGAGAGCCAGGCTATATTCTCAATGGGCATGGACAACTATTTTGTCTGGGTTTGGACTGAAAGCTTAGTTTGGAGCTGAGAAATACTTGTCAGTGAAAGTTTTTATTAAAATTGCTAACTTTCCTTAAAGGTCATGTCTCAGTAGAAAAATCAGTGCATTTCCAAGAAAAATCTTTCAAGAAAAGTTCTTGTTCAGCTCTACTTCTGTTCCATACAGCATAGGAGGATGTTTTTTTCAAGATAAGCATTTTTATATTCCAAGCTGTTGAAATTAATAGTCCTTTGACTGTTGTACCTTAAGGTTTCTTCGGTTTTTACAGGTAGCTATTTTAGAGGCTCAAAATCCATTAAATATGGATGGAACAGCTGCTATAGTGAATGTACCCCTTGATGCAAGCAGCATAAAACCTGAGGAGGTCTGGAAACTGAAAGCTTACCTTACTTTGAGGTGTTGCAGACCCAGTGGGAGAACCCCACACAGGTGCTGTTAACAGCCTGTTCAGAAAAATACAGTCCATAAAGTGAGGCTTTTAGAAAGTGTTCAGGCATATGTTTTTGAAGACAGAAATTAGATGGGGAGATTGAACTTTGTATTTGCTTATGGTAAAGAAAAGAAAAACTATTATTAGCAAAAATTTGGGCTGGAACTGGAATGTAATCCTCTCAGCTGCATTTTCCTACTCAACTGATCTTCAGAAGCCAGCAGTCGCAGTGTGGGGAACGTGGCATTCAGAACATTCTTTTCTCCACTCAAAATGTATTACTGGGATCGAAGGCAATTAAGTATAAGCAAAATACAGACACAATTGGGTCTCAAAGTGTTTGTCTTTTAATGCTCATTTATATGAACTGGAACTGGAACTGTAAGGCTAATATCTTTTACTACCTAATTTGGAGGGGTGTCCTGCCTATGGCAGAGCATTGAAACTAGGTGAGCTTTAAGGTTCCTCCTGACCTAAACAATTCTATGACTTTATGATACTTGCCTTTAAGTATTTAATGCTGATTCCAGTGCATTTTATACAGTGTGCTGAGAACAAAAACAAGAAAGAAATGGATAGCAATAACAGCACAAGGTGACATAGATTATTGCTTCAGTCTCTTTTTTTCCCTTTAAAATGACATCTCATACAATGTGGATAAAGGTGTGTGGTCTTCATATGGACCATCATCAAAATTTTCAACTACAGTTCCTCAGTGTTTCTCCCTAGGTACAGACTGGCTTGTTAATCACTGGAGAATGACATTAGCTCTGCTCAGCATTTCTTCAGAAAGTTGAAGCAGAAAAGATGTCTTGCACTGTGCTGTTGGCTGATGCTCCAGTATGAAACATTTGAGAAGGGTCCAGAGATGATTCACCCCCACCTTAGAAGGCAAGAAGCTTGTGGTATTATGAAGCCTGTCAAGGTGATATACTAACTGTACTGTGATTGAAATGAGATTTTTCAAAGTCGTCTGGACAAGGACAATTTTCCCAGAGCTGTTGTTTTGCTTTAAGACGCGCACACAAATATTTTTGCGTTTGTTTTTTTAAAAAAAGTAGAAACAACAAAATTACTTTTGAACAGTCATTCTCTCCTCAGAGAATTAAGAGAAGAGGGGAAAAAAATAATGAGATTGTGGAAAGGTTGCTGTGGAAACAAGAAAAGGAACAGTTAAAAACATCTTTGAGGTGATAGGTCAAGAAACTTAGATTGAGAATCTGCTATGTTAATTATAACCAAAGGAACTTAGGGGCAGTTTCTTGTCTTTGGTTTTTTTTCCTCGTGTGGAAAAGTTCAAGATTAAATATAGCATCTGCTTTGTTAAACGCATATATTCTCCATAAATGTGTAGATTTATGCCAATGAAGCAAAACTGATGAACAAAATAATTCTTTAGTTGGGAAGAAGTAATGAAGAAAATAGAAGTTGTGGTAGCAAGGATATATTGGATTGAAGAAAACTGTTCATTTTCTTGCTGCTCACAGTGTGTGCTCTGCAAAGAGGTATTGATTTGCGTGGTCAAGTACATCAGCAAATGTGTGAGGAGTGCCTCGTGAAAAGATGTTGTCTGTACTGGTGTATCTGCTGTTTGCAGTTTGTTGAATGGGAGGTCTAGTGGCAGAAAATTTTATTGTGGCTCCCAAGGGTGCAATGCCATATAGGGATATTTTGTGTTGGCAAAGCTGAAATCTGTATTAGAAGTTCCAGCAGGATACATCATGTGTTTCTTTTTACAAACCTTGGCTGATGTGCTATAGCAAGATCACCAGTAAGTGTTAGAAGGAGAAAGGCAGACAATTCATAACATCTCTGCTCAAGTAGTGCCATCTGAGAGCTGCAAGCACGAGTTTTAGTGTGGCACGATTTATGGCCCATTACGCATTCTGATTGTTTTGTGCTTTTTCTTTTGCAGAGCATAGTTATTGCTGAATCTGACATCAAGTTTATAGTTTGGATCTTGGTCATGCTGTGCTTTGAAGCATTTTCAAAGATGTGTTGAAGGATGTAATAGAAGGGATGTAATAGAACTGTCCTGTGGGAAGCCCACTTCCAGGAAAGGGCAGTACGGAGGCATAAAGGAGGGAGACTGCTATTTCCCCACAGAATATCTTCATTCTTCAGTTGTATTGTTACTGTATTTGTGGACAGATAAGCCTGATGGATAATTAACATGCTGTTATGTTCCCTGGAATGTAAAGCAAAAACAAAACAAAACAAACAAACAAAAAAAGCCAAAACAAAAAACAAACAAACAAAGACAACAAAACAAAGCAAAAAAAACAACAAAAAAACACCAAACACCAACAGGTAGACATTAGCATAGTTGATATTGTTCTTCAAAGAAATGACATTCTTATCACTACTCCCAGGGGTACATTCCTCAGAGGCTGAGAATAAGGATGGCTCCTGGCAGTCAGCTGGCTTCCTGAAACACAATGAGCAAAATATCAGATGGAGGCATTTTGCTTTATACAATTATGAAAAATGATGTTCAGAAAGGAGAAGCATTAAGGAAATTCAGAGTTCTGAGATGGACTTTTTTGAGGCAGTTTTTAAATGCCTATATGCCAGTTCTCTACCTGCAGTTCTTTGCACAAGACTGTTGCTGCACAGACGTTGTTTTGGTAATGAGATGAGACTTATTACGAGACTGAAATTAATTTCTCTTTGTTAAATTTATCTGTGTAGAGCAGTTATAAAATTGCTTACAGCAATCAAGATTCTGGTGGCTTGCCAGCTTTTTAACAGATAAGCAGTTTTGAAATAATTATTTTCCAATAGTGTCATTGAAGTTGAGAAGGTTTTTTTCCTCCTACTCTTTCTGCTTTCTTTTTAATTAAAGATTGGTTGTGGGGGGGAAGATATGCTTCTAAAAATGTGTAATGAACAGGCTGTGAATACCAAGTATGAATGTTGTACTTATTTCTCCCTTCAAGCATTCCCATGAGACACTGCAAAACTTAGTACAACTTCTGTACTCTTCTGTTTTATAAAATAAATTTTTGGTGGTATTTAAGGTATGTTGTAACTCATTAATAGTCCAATTAGGTAAATCTTTCCATGCATGATGCAAAAATACTTGCATGCATCTTTGTATTTAGCTGTAAAAGTACATCGGTGCTCTAAAGTTATGCAGAAACTGTAATTATGGAAAACTAATTAATGGACATGCTAAAATGCGTTTCACACCTCTAATCAAGATGTCTGTACCTAAATGCAAATTTGCTGTGCAAATAGAAAGGAAAGTAAGGAGCATATTTATCTCCCCTCTGGGTTATCTGATTTTTGTAGCAGCACTTGAACTCAGTTGTAGTGAGGGGTGTGCAGGGCTCAGTGAGCCTGGAGGGGATGCAGGCCATTTGCTCAGGGTGGTGCTGTGGGGCTGAGGGAGGACATAGGGACTGGATTTCCTCCTGGCAGCTGTTAGCAAGTCTGGAAAGAGTCATAGAGTTCCTCCCTGTGCGGGACATGACAGTGCAGGCAGGGGACAGAGGGACAGAAGAGATGCTTGCAAAGGCCGCTTTCTCTGGTGGTGATCGCTGTTCCCCCAGAAAGGGCAGGGCACAACTACATGACTACATGCATGGCAGTGGCAGGGCAGTGCTCCCTGCTACTCTTGGTTAGTGCTTTTCGCTCTGGGTGGAAAGGAGGATGAAAACAAGAGACAGATAAAGATATTTAAGATATTGTATGCCAGCAGATCTGTGGTACGTGTTTTCCAGACCAGCAGGAGGTGTGAGTGGACTGCAAATCACTTGTTTGGATTTATGAGAGTGCAGTCACTGTAAATTAAACCTTGCTCATATCTACAGGCTGTTACTTTCCAAGTTCAGTGACACACCTACTATATATCTTGTTTCTTTTTTTCTCTTCTGCACACACAAAAAAGAGAATTATTGATAAATTAGAAAAAAAAACCTGGACAGACTGTAATTTTCTAAGCCTACAAACTTTCTAAAATATATCCTCAAAGTCATGAATAAAAGGTTTTTATGAGAGGAACAGAACTGTGGGAAATGGAATGTATTGATCAATGAAACTGGGCGGGAATGAAATGAATTTACTGGCTTTGTTCATTTTTTCTCTTAAGAATTATTTTGGTATATTTGCAAAGCAATAGCTTTCAGATGCAATGACAAAGCATGATAGCTAACAGAATGCTAATAGAAAGAAACATGATTTAGGTATTTTATTATCGATGAAAATATATAGAAACACCTATTCTTTGTCTTTTTCATTTCTCTTACAGAGACATCAGTGACAGGCTTCTCTACTTAACTGTCCTAAAACTCCAGGAGAGAGAGATCTTTGTGAATCCCTCACCGTATTATCAAAAATCAACCCTGTGAAGACACGGATGTGCCAAAAATACTGAATGGACCAGAAAAGCCAGAGGAGGCACCAGCCAGCTTGCAGTGTTTTTTGACCACTTTTAAACACATTGGTAAGTTTATTGATTTATTCAAGTGCTGGATTAAAGCCATGAGCAGTCAGGGTTCCCAAAGACTATATGGGTGTGTGTGCATCTTATTCTTCCTTGGTGCTCCCTAAGTTAAACCATCAGACCTATACTGTGTCCCTTAAAAAACACTGTTATCACAAAATAGAAACTCCAGAGCAGTGGATTAGAAACTTCAAAGCAATCCTCATTTTTTTTTTTTCCCCTCTGTATTCAGGTATCCCTTTGGGATTTAGTTGTCATTGTGTATTAGCAATAATAAAATTCATACATCTCTCTTTTTTCAAGGGGAATTAACCTGCATTGTGATGATCCTGCCAGTTCCAAATAGCTATGTGGTCAGATGAGAACACACCTTTCCCACAGACGCTCTTTATTCCCCCTGTTGCTATTCTCAGCAGACACACATTGCAGTGAAACAGCTGTAAGCTGAGGGCTGGCTCTTAATGTATTTAGTTTATAGATATGCAGCTTTTTAGCATTTGATTGAGGATCTCCTAATTTTATAGTTGATGTGAAGCTATGGTCTCCTTGCTATGGCAAAGAATAAGAAAGAGGAGGAAGGAAGTGCAGGCAGGTGATGAGAAATGTCCTGAGAAGTCACTGGCGTTGCCTTCTGCATGGCTTCACAGATGTTGTGTGGGATTTCTCAGTGACAGCAGGGGAGTGGTACTAGCAGTGCAGGGAGTTTGTGTGGAGCTGGGAGACATGGGGGGTATTTGTGAGAAGTGGGTGCTAGTACTGTTGGAGGGTCTGTTGAACACTCAGTAGGGCCTGGGATTCAAATGTGGCATAAAAAAGGGCAGCACAGGAAACAAGCTGGGGTAGACCTGAGCAGGTGACTATGGTGATGATAGTTCTTATGTTATCTGAGTAAATTAGGCTGCAGAAATTGCCTTCTGGAAAATAAATTTCCATGCAGAGAAGTTTTAAGGTGGACAATTCAGCGTCAGTAGGACTGTTACTAAAATCTCCTGTTGGCTTCAGCAGCGTTTGCCTGCTGGCAACATGCAACATGAGAAAAATGGCACATGGGTGCCCCGGAGGGCTTGCAATAGTATCCAATCCTTGTGTGCTCCTATAGTTGCCTTGGCTTGGGAAGTCAGCAGGAGTACGAAGGCTATGAGATATGCTGTTTCGGGCAGGCTGCATCTCTTTGTTGATCACTTCATTAGCCAGAGCAATAAAAACAAGCAGGAAAGCAGACGTAGGCAGTTAAGCTTTGGCCTGACCATAAGACTTTCTCAGCTGTAAGAATAATTTCAGAAGAGCAGACTAAGGGAAATATTTTGCTTAATAAGTTACAGCATCTCATCAGCCACATATCATACAACACAATTTTATGAACTGTTGCACTTTGACTGGGTATAAATGGATTGTAACTGATAAGCCATAAAAAAATAATAGCTACTTTTAAGATTTCTAATGGAATAAAAAACATTGCAGTAATGAAAAAGCTGACATTCTAAAGATTGATAAAACAACAGAAAAATGTATTAGAGGAACAGCTATGTATATTCTTGCTGTATAAGAGACCTATCATCAGAAGATAGCAAATGTAACAGGATGAAAGTAATCAAAAACTCAGGAAATTGAAATTGGGAGTATGCAAATCTGTTAAGAGATTGAAAGAAGAAGGTATTATCTGAAATTACCTGAAAAGTAGTACTTGGGCAGATTTGCATTTCCAGATGCTATTAGTTTGGTCATTGTATGAGGCTGTTCAAAATCATCTAGTGCTGGCTTACATGTTGAGAGCCTGTGCTCAGAGAAAATCTGAGCTTGTGCTCTTTTATTGGGATTTGCTGTGTAAAGTATTTAATTGGCCATTTTCCATTCAAGTTAAATCGAAGTTTTATAAACCTCGAAGTAATTTCATTTTCATGAATTCCATCCTCCTCTGCCCTCTCAGAAAGGGTGTAACCATTTGCTTGTGACGGAAAGTATCAAAGGGGAAGTCAAACAATACATGGTCTAATCAATATCCGTAAGTGAATGTCATTGAGTAATTGAACCGCATCCTCCAAGGAATTTTTCATTGCAACCTGTTACCGTAATGAGTGGTCAGCATAGCAGAACTGGTCTAGACAGAAGATTAAAGGCCTCTGGTAAAAATGAGTCTTTTTCAAATGTAAATTCAGGAAATACTGGAACAGAGCACTATTTTTGTCCTTAATTAGATGCAGCTTTCTTTCTAAATCAACACCAGTATTTTCTTAAATTAAGAAATGCAGTAAACACTGGAATTATTGATGACATTATGTAACTGTACCATGGCTAGTTATCCCTATGCCCCTCTTATTTTTGAGAACTTGTTTACTAAAGTCAACAGTAAAATTCCTTTAATAATTAAATACTTAATTTTCTTTAAGGAGAAAAAATAAGATAAACACAATTTTCTTAGGTAATTTGTGATTATAAATTGAATGACTTGTTTAAAATCAATGTTGATAAATAATGTATAGCATTCTTTTTCAGTCACCCTATAAATATAAAGCTGATTGAAAAAAAAACAGAAAACACACTAAGGGCAATATATCTGCAGGCAGTGATAAGATTTGTGTGTATGTTCCAATTTATATGAAATTGATTTTACCCTGCCACAGGCAAAGGAAGGATTGTATCTCTCAACCAAACATATGCACCAGCAGGGGAACACTTAACTGTAACCTTCCCCTGGCTCAACTCCGGCTCAGGGTCCCTTCCTCTTGTCAGGGCCTGTCCTACCCTCCTTTGCCATCAGTACTGTTCTGCACAGCTTTGCATGATAAGGACCTACATTTTACAACTATTCTTTTGAGCAGCTCCTTCTACGTTGTGTATATCCCACGATGCCCTTTTTTGCTGCTCAGAAGCAATCTGTGTGCATGTTATGTGTCACTTTGCATACCTGAGACAGGAGCTGTGCTGCTACGTTCCTGTTGGTGGACGGTGCTGAGGGGGAGAGAAACTGAGAGCAGGTGGAGGGGGAAATTTTAGTGCTATGACATGCAGCTAAATGAAGTTCTCCAATCTTCATAGTCCCCGAAGTCTGTGTCACCAAGGTTATTAAGGTCAAAATTCTCAGCTGATGAAAATAAGGACAGGCCAAATACACTTTATTTGTTCAGAATTTTGCCCTCACATGGCTGAAATAACTTAGTTGTTGCAGTGGGCCTAACAGATTGTGTGGATCTGATCAGTACTTCCTCTTGTTGTGTCTACACTCACCTCACTCCCCACATCAAACAACTATATATAAGAAAGAAACTGAACAGAAAATTGGGTAAATATTTTTTGATCCAGTACATATGCACAGATGCTGTTAACGCACCCGACTCTGTTAGTTGCATCGATGTAAACCTGCATGCAAGAAAACCTGTTTCTGATTGACACTGATGAGCAGCGAGTCTTATCCGTACAACAATCAGAGCTACAAAAGAAGTGGAAAGTTGACGGTGACAGATTTTGAAGCAAAGCACATCTCATCTCCTGGAACATACAGCAACTTTTCTGCGAGAAAAATTAAACAAATACTTTTATTTTTGTAGATAATCTGTGCTTACAGTTGAAGGTGTATGATATTGGTTTTAAGATGAAGGGGTTTTTGTTTTTTCTTTTGAGAAGGGACTAAAAGCTAGAAAAGGTGAATCTCTTGAGGTTGTGCCTGAGGTGCTCAGCACTGTGGGCCTGTTTTCAGCTGTGAAAGTCAGTAATTTGTTAGGGGCTGAGACAGTAATGTCTCTGAACCAATGAAGGTGAATGAAGCATGGAATGGCACCTCCTGGATGAAGAGGGAGTATGTGTTTTGGGTACAGTGATCCAGAGGATGAGAGAAGGTGAAGTGCTAAAATAAGATCTGAAACCAACAGTAGTGTTGAGAGCTGCTAAACAATGAAGTATTCAGAGAGGGCAATAGATTGTATAACGTAATGACCAGATTTACAGACTTAAAAAGTGGTAAAAAAGAAAAATGCACTTAGGTTAAAAGCAAGCAATAAGTTCCTGGACAGGTATGAACATACATTCTGAACAAGAGAGAATGATGTTGGGAACTCTGCATGAGGGTCTGCTATAAAATCAGTCCCTCTGACTTGGAAACCTTCTGGAAGTGACATAGATTAATTATGTGAATGCCCTGGGCTGTTTTATGAAAAAGTTCCAGCCCAAGTTGTCAAACGCTCTCTTCAGAAATCACATTAGACATGAAGTGCCCCAAACTCTTGTCAGCTTGTGAGTTTTGGAAGTGCCAGACAGTGCTGTGTGTGTCACTCAGGTGATCATATGGGGATTTGCCTATGAAATGCATTAACTGAAAAGAAGACTATGTAGACAAGAGAGTGTGTAGAGACAGCAAAGTGAAAACCAGTGGGTTTGGTGATCTGTGCTTTCACAATATGGTTTTAAAATGAAATAGGGTGGATTCACACCCCCTGTTGGGCTAACAATGGATTCCCTTCCTGTTCTCTGATTTTTGACTTACTCTTTTATGTTGGACAACATCTTGAGAAAGTGGACACATGAGAACTAACAACCTTATGCCTTTGCTAGATGCTCAGAGGATGTTGTCAGTGTTCTGAAGAGGAACGGCATATGGTATAAAACCATGAAAGAGCAGTTCCAGAATGACTCTAGTGTCACTGAAAGTAAGCAAGGTGAGCAAAGCCACAGAAAGATTGTTCGTAGCAGGCAGTGAATAACTCAAGCTGTGAGAAGTCAGTCTTGTAATCAGTGCAGAGAGATTATTTAGATCAGAGACAAAGCTCTCTGCTGGATATTGGGTTTAGTGAGCATTCACTTTGGTGAGCCAGAGAGTAGTAGTGTCTAGTAGTGCACAGGTAGAAATCAAACAAACAAGTAAAGCTTTTAGACATGAAGATTCAGAGGCTGGAAGCAGATTGCCAGGAGATAGTGTCATAAGAATATGATATTATCTTATTGGAATAACCTTGCATTAGTTAATCGGTTTTGTTAGAGCAAAACATTGTATTTTATTTCCAAATTCTATACAGAAGCTTTCTTCTTAAAAAGTTGTTTATCAACTGATGCTTGCTCATTTATTTCTTGACTTGGAATATTCTCCAGTGTTTTTCCTGCTTTTGAGTCCTGTATTTTCAGCCAGTGGAATTATGGCTAGAGCCTGGCTCTTACCAATACATGAAAGCAGGTCCAGTTCCAAAGTATTGTATTACTGATTTGGATCTTTTTTTTTTTTAATCTTCTCCTGATTTATTTTAATTGAAAGCTCTCAAGAGCAACTGTTTTTCTTAAGTACTAGTTACAATATAATTCTTAATCATTATTACTAATTATATTGCTTTCAAGCATGAGATTTCTCAGCATCTCCACAAAGATGTCAGTAGGAGGGTTACAGCATGAATACTGCCTAAAGTAGAGCACTTCTGTGGTTCCCATTTTTTCAAAACATAAACTGAAGCTAAAACAGAATTTTTATTTTTTCTGACATTACATTTCTTTCACTTCCCCTTTAGATGTGATAACAATGGCCCCAAACATCAAGTACTCTGAGCACATGTCTAAGTAACACATCCTTTTATTTTGTTTGCTTCTCTTATGCTATCTTGATGACCTGCATTTCTTTGAAGTGGAAGAAGGGGAAAAAAAAAAAATATCCAGATGCTGTTACCAAACACAGCAGGGACAGAAAGTCACAGAGGAATGCCAAAGGAAATTTTCAAAGAAGAAGAGGACAGGAATACCCATTCTTTGCTTCTCTGAAAGATCAACTGTGTTACTTTACAAAGGGTTCTGTCACCAGCTGACTACTGGTTATTATATATAATAATAAGGTTATTCCAGTGAGATAATCTTCTCTTTGGAGGAGGTGACTCTTAGCATATTTTCTCATCAACTACCCTGGAGGCCAACCAAAAAATAAGATGTCCTGCAATTTGTCTTCTGTAGAAATAGGAATACATATTTACATCATGTCAGTGACTTACTGCAGAACAGTATTTTGTCTGTGTGGAATTGCAGTTCTGAAGGACTTTCTATGTCCAGTTAGCATCTCACTGAGGGTATCAGTACTTATCTCCTTTAAGGATGCTCTAGAAGAAGGGCATATTTTCAGGGAAAATGAGGCTTTAGTCTATAAGCCCTTGTGCATACTTTTGCCTAATATGATTGTTGTTTCCCTCAGGTCTTACTTTCAAAATACTCCATTGCAGTAGTTAGGCTATCATTGCAGGATAACAGAGGAGAAAGAGAAATAAGATAAATTATATATATATGAAATACATTTTTAACAGAGGAGTGGCTCTGTGACAAGAGAGACAAGTTTAAAAAAATATCTATACAGATTATTGTGAAGAATAAAATGTTTTATGGTATCTAATGATCCATAATTTAAGGATTTTCATTTGGAATTTCAAATTAAACTTTTCATCCTTTTTATTTGATATAAGTTAACATAGCTCACTCCAAATTAGACTGAATTTCAAGTGAACTGCCCTCTTGCTGTGCATCTTTACTGTCTTATGTGAAATCTTAACAAATTCCAAAGTATGTGATTTTGCTTAAAGCAAGGAAGAAATTATTTAAAAACAGTTTAGTTCTGACTGTATTTTGGAGACGTTCCAGAGTAGGTCTTATGTATTTGTATTTACAGACATAAACTAGGAAATAACCCACAGTGATGCAACAGGTAGCCCGTAAAACATGGATGGATAAAATGTCTTCAGGTAGCTAAGAAGATGGGAAGAGGATCTTTGGGTTACTGTATTATATGTCTTATACATAAGAACTGGGGGGTTGCCACATAAAGTTTAGGAAATCCTATAAAACTGGAATCACTGGGAGATGTAGCATCACTAGGAGATGTAACAGAGAACAGGTGTTTAAAGCAGGCTGTCATTTGCTCTGTGTTCCTGTGAAGTAGTCACAAATTATTAAATGGGCTAAAGCTGCATTTGCTGAAGACAAGAAAAAGTAAAATTAGAAATTGCTTAAAATGACATTTCAGCCAACTAAAACATTTTCTTATAAGGACTCCATCAGTTTTACCTTCCCATTCTACTTTCTTTAGAATGAACTTAGTTGAAATGTTTTGTGCCATAAGTAAAGCTCACTTGTTTCTCAAAGGGACAAGCCTCTTTGGAAGCAAGAGAAATTCTGAAATAATGTGACATGGGTATGACTAATATATGCTATTAAAATCTGATTTCTCTGGGGGAAAAATGTTCAGTGTGAACTATAGAATAAGTGTGTACGACTTAAAAGCCTGTAATGAGAAATTGAAACTGAGTTTCATACCATTCGACAGTGAAAGCTTGCAAAAGATTTTGTCACCTTAAGATGGATCCCAAAAATAAAATTAAAATCTCATTTAAAATAGTAGAATATTGCAGCAGGAAGGCATATGAATGCCAGATTGACAATAATAAGAAAGAATCTTGAAGGAAGTGACAGATACGGTTTTATGAAAAAAATGTATTAGCATGCAATGCTAGATAATCTATATGGTATGTGACTAGTCTAATAAAACCACTGAGAGGGGAAAGCAAAATTATATAAAATTACATAAAATTCCCATGTTTGTCATGCTTTAAAAAATAGTGAATAACTGAAGACAAAAATGAGAATCAAGCAATAGTTTTACCAGAGACTGTTAAAGAAATGACGGGAGGAATGCTCTGTTCATTAAAATTACCCAAACCATTCACTCTCCCATATGCTATGGAATCATGATCATCTGATCTTGCTGTTCATTTAGTACTGCTTGATTTCTTGCCATTGCTTTATAAAATAAGCTTTCAAAAAACTTACAAAATGTGAACTAGATGATTATCAGGGTATTTTGCAATACTGATTTGACTGTGGAAAACAGTAAGAGCTTTCTCTGAGCAACCTGGAGAACCCCATATCTGTTAGGTGTGAGCAGAGTCCCCCTAACATCACTTGATGAGGAGGAGGAAGATGAAAGCAGAAATTAGCCTCATGATCATAGACACTGGTTCTCATGGGGAACTTCAGCTGCTCTGATATTTCTGGAAAAGCAGTACTGCCAGCATGCATACTCCAGGGGGTCCTTGCAATGTGGCGAAGATAATTTTCTAACACAGGTGGTAGAAGAATAGTGTACTGCAGGACCTTGGTCTTACAAACAAAGACAGCTTGGGAATGTGCAGACTGGGGACAGCCTTGGGTGCAGTGACCATGCAGTAATGGAGTTTGGGATCTTATACGAAAGAAGCAAAGCAATAAGTAGGATTGTAACCCTGGACTTCAGGGGAGCCAACTTTGACCTCTTTAGCTCAAATGGTCAAATACCTCAATACTTGGAGGTATTCCATGATTTAGAGCTTACAAACGAAGGGAGTCCAAGAGATTGACATTCGAGCACAACTTCTTCCAAGATTAAGTTTAGTGCATCCCTGTAAGTAAGAAAACAGGCAAAGGTGGCAGGATACCTGCATGGATGAGCATGCATGGAATAACTCAAATGGAAGAAGAAGGCCTATGGAATATGAAAAAAGGGTCTAGCCACTTGGGAGGAATATAAGAACACTATCAGAGCATGCAGAGGTGCAATGAGAATGCCTACAGCCCACTTGGAACTAAATCTGGTGAAGGAGATCAAGGTCAGCAAGAAAGGCTTCTTCAAGTCAACCACAGAAGGAAGAGTAGGGAAAATGTGGACCCATTGCTGAATGAGGTGGATGCCCTCATAATGGAGGACACAGAGAAGGCAGAGTTACTGAATGCTTTATTTGCTTCAGTCTTTACTGCTAAGACTCTGGAATCCTAGCCCCTGGAGGTAAGAGAAAGGAAAGCTTCTCCAGATCTGGTCAAATGCTGTCTAGGCAAATCTACGGTTCTCAATTGGATGCGTGTACAAATGCTGAGGGATCTGGCAGAAGAGATTTCCAAACTGTTCTATACTGTCTTTGAAAGGCCATGAAGAACAGGAGAGGTACCTAAGGACTGGAGGAAAGTCACTGTCACTCTAGTCTTAAAAGGACAAGGAGGACCCAGGAAACTACAGGCCAGTCAGCCTCACTTCCATCCCTGGATATGTGATGGAAAAGCTTATTGTGGATGTCATCTCCAAGCATGTGGAAGAATAGCAGGTTATCAGGAGTAGTCAGCATGGATTCAGCAAGGGGAGGTCATGCTCAACCAACGTGGTAGCTTTCTGTGATATCACAACCAGCTGGATAGGTGAGAAGAAAGCAATGAATGTTGTGTACCTTGACTTCAGAAAGGCTTTTAACACTCTCACATTACATCCTCATAGATAAGCTTAGGAAGTGTGGGATAGATGAGTGGATGGTGAGGTGGCTTGAGAACTGCAGATCATGGAGATCACTAGCAGATCATGGAGGGCTGTGGTCACTGGCAAAAAGTCTAGCTGGAGGTCTGTAACTAGTGGTGTTCCTCAGGGGTTGGTACTTATTCAGCATCTTCATCAATGACCTGGATGGAGGGATGGAGTCCACCCTTGTCAAGTTTGCTCATATTATGAAGCTGGGAGTAGTGGCTGACACTGCAAAGGCTGTGCTGCAATTCAGTGAGACGTGGACAAGCTGGGGAATTGGGAGGAGAGGAACCTGATGAACTTCAAGAAGAACAAGTGTAGAGTCTAGCATCCGGGGAGGAATAACTGCATGTACCAATACAGGTTAATGGCTGACCTGATGGGGAGAAGCTCTGCAGAGAAGGACCAGGTTGGCCACCTGGACATGAGTTGTCCATTTGTCAGCAGTGTGCCCTTGTGGCCAAGATGGCCAATGGTATCGTGGGGTGCCTTGAAAAGAATGTGGCCAGCAGGTCAATTGTGGTGATCCTCCCCCTCTACACTGCACTGGTAAAGCCACATCTGGAGCACTGTGTCCAGTTCTGGGTTTCTCAGTTCAAGAAAGACAGGGGACTTCAAGAGACTCTGTCACAGAGGGCTACAAAAATGGTTAGCATCCTGGAACATCTCCCTTATGAGGAAAAGCTGAGATACCTGGGACTGTTAGTCTTAAAAAGACTGAGAGGAGATCTTACTAACGCTTATAAATATCTAAAAGTCAGATGTCAACTGGATGAAGCCATACTTGTTTCAGTGGTGCCCAGTGACAGAACAGGGGGCAATGAACACAAACAGGAACATAGGAAGTTCTGTATAAACATGAAGAATGACTTCCTTACTTTGGGGATGATAGAGCACTGGAATAGGCTGCCCAAAGAGGCTGTGGAGTCTCCTCTGGAGATACTGGAGATATTCAAAACCCACCTGGATGCTTTTCTTTGTAACCTACTGCAGGGAACCTGTTTTAGCAGGGGGTTGGAGAGATGTTCCCTTCCAGCCTCTATGATTCAGTGATTCTGTAATGGCTAGCTGTGATAATTGACCATTTGTGCTACAGTACTTTTTTCCCCCTCAAAGCTTTGTTTCAGGCATATCCCAAAGAGCATCACCGTTCACCTGTTCTTAAGGCACTATGCTGTAGAATGAGCAGCATATACTGTGGCAGGCAAATCAATTTTAGCTGTGTATTAAGCACAACCTGCAGGCTTTAAAATATTTTGTCTGGTCATCAATATGCCATAGGTTAAATTGTGCACATTTTATTTTATTTTACCTCTTTACCTGCGTTAGTGATTAGGTATTTGTGTTGTCATTAAATAAAATCAAGAGAAAATTTTCAAAGTTAAGATGAGTCAAGACCTACTCATGGAGAAGTTCTGCACTGATACCCACTTTCCAAATACTCAGTAGGTCTTTCAATTTGAGACAAGGAATATTATTCATCTGTAACAAAAGTAACATAAAAGACAGCACATTAGGATAGGTTTCTTTTTTCATCTCTATTAGATGATGTTAAAATCCCAAAGGAAATAATTATAGCTGAACATTTTAATAAAACTTAAACTTTTGTTAATAGTACTTCTGTTTAATACTTCATTTGGAAAAGCATTATGGTTTATTGATATTTGAGCAGGTGCAACAAGTGTGGTGTCCTTACTTTAAATTAATATCTGATACAGTCATGAAAAGTGGTTATTAAAATGGACTTGTCTTCTGTATTAATTAGGATTTGCTCTCAACTCTTCTCTGAATGTGTCTGATGGGGAAAAAATCTTCCTCCAGACCAGATGGTGCTTTTTGTCAGGTTAACTAAAATACCATGTCTGCTATATATGAAGAGTTATGCAAATAATTAATTTATCTCTCCTTTGATTAAGCTAAGAAAAGTAATCTACCAAACTCTGTAGAAAACTTTGATAATTGTTTAGGGAAGCCACTGGATCCACTTCAGATCCTTTTGCTTTTGTTGATTTGTATCTTACTGTCAAGCCTCTTCTGCCTTCTGTGGGATCATTGTGGACCAAAATTATTTTCTGCAGTGTAGGGAGAATGAGAGCAAAAGTCTAATTCCAAGCAGAGTATTGACATTTGCTATTGCTATTGTATTCAGCAGTGATCTTAGTTTTTATTTTGTTTGGAGACCAATGTATGACCCGTGTGCCTTTCCTCTCCCTTGCTAGTAGAGAATTAAGCACCTTGCAGCATGGGAGGCTTCAACTGGAAATATTTTTAAAAAACAATACAACGAGATGAATTTGCTCTCTAAGAATGATACGCGCTATGCTAGCCCAGAACAGATACTTCTGCAGGGTGGGACTTTACCAAAGCTGGTCTTGCAGATTTATTCTGTCTCTGTAAGATGATTCTCTAAAAAAGGCAAATGATGCATTATAATTTACTTTCCATTTTGTCCTCTAAAAGCCTTAAGTACTGTAATTTATTATCAGTATTTCATGGGAGAAGCTGGGAGGCTAATGTAGAAATATATGATGGAAGTTTGAACTTCTTTTATCTCTACAAAGATTACCAAAAAAAAAAAAAAAAAAAGAAAGAAACAAGATAAATAGCTCATGCTTGCTTAAGTTCTGGGTTTAACCTTTGAAATGCTGACAAATGTTATTAATCAAATTTCTTTCAGAGTAGTAGCCTATGTTTTCAAAATGCAGAACAGCCCTGGGGTTGGGTGACAGAATAGAGGATAAATGAATGGTCTTGAAAATTTTGATGAAGTTTCTCTGTAGTTCCAAGATTGAGAAGAAAGTACCATAAACTAATAATCCATGCTGTGAATTTGTGGAAGCCTGAAATCCTTCCAATGAAAATAGGGGATCTCATTGAAGGTGTTGCTGTGCACTCAGGGGTGACTTTTGTTAACTGAAACTCTCATAACTCAGCCACCTGTTTGCTGAAAACAGTGCCTAACTGCGAGTAGCTTGGTAACTCCCTACATCAAGACCAGCACTAGCTGAGATGTTACATGAGCTGCCCTCCCCTTTCTATGTCTAATGAATAATGGAAATGGTGTTTTATACTAACGCTTACTGTTCAGTGAATGGCAGAATGATGTGTGACCTGAATAAATATTTAAGTGTATTAGTGTCTGTGAAATTTCCCCCTCGCTGTAAAATGCATTTCAGAATATGTAAAGCAATTCAGAAAGGTAAAAGCAGTGAACTGGAATTGTCCCAGATTATATATTGTAGTTTACTCAGCCTCTTCTTTAATTTAAAGGCTAAATAAATTTTGATGAATAATGACATCTTCATACAATTTAAATTGAATTTGACTTTGTGAAATGTCAGCTAGGCCATATAAACCAACAGTAAAATCAATAAAAAAACCTGTGCAATTGTGTGTGGTGATCTGGATTCACAAGATTAAAGAAAGCAGCAATTGGAATAAAATCAACATGGCAGACCACAAATCTCTTACGTTAATGCCAAGAGAAGGATAGAGAATTGGCACTTTTCAAAACAGGGAACTATGTGAGAATAAAACTTTTTGAATGCTGACAGTTGAGTCAGTTGTCACATCTGCTCTGACCCCCAACTAGGAATTTTGTTCAAGGTGGGGTATTTGTGACAGAGATTCAAGCCTTGCTAAACTTAATGCTGTATTTATCCTAGACAGTGAACTTTGGTGTTGATACTTGTTTGGCTCTGACACTTCTGCCACAAGAAATGACTGCCTCCCCATTTTAGAGATTGTGAAAGACATTTCTGATAAATTGGCCTAAAACATCTTCCTGTGCATCTTTTATTGTATCATCTTCTGAAGCCCTTCTCCTCATTCTTGTCTTTCTCATGGAGAGAGGCAGAAAGTGAACAAAGATAGCACTAAATGATTTTCCTATGTTACTCAGACTAATTATTTTTTCTTGTGTGTCAAGTTTAGTTTGCTAAAACCCCTCATTTTCTGAATACCACTCAAAATAGCAGAAACTCTTTCCTCTAAGTGATTTATTTTTTTTTTTGCCTTGTGCAATTCTTAATGTTGTTTTTACCCATTGTCATGACGCCTGTTTTTATATGGATTTTATGTGTTTGAGATGCACAGTGAAAGCACAGCTGCTAATTTGTTCTGGCAATTTGGCTGGAAATTGCCAGGTACTGAGCACTCCCAGACACTTTAATGGAAAGTTTCAGCTGGACTGTCTCAAGGGTGTGCTTATTTTGTTTAAACTGAATCAATCATTTCTCATCATTTCTAAAGCTCTCAGCTTGTTACTTTTTCAAGTCTGGATTCAAAACCACATCTCTCTCGTTAGTATTTTTATTAATAAATACTCAGTTGTCAGATTTTAAATTACAGTTTGATTATTTGCAATTAATGGTATCTTTAAAAAACAGGAAAATCAACTTGAGATGTATTTTGTTTCTATTTACATTTCAGCTTATAGTTTTGTCTCATGATGAATCATGAGTTTAAACAAAAAAAAAGTGACCATCTTGTTCGTAACCACAAAGAAGAGATCCAGTGCGCTGTTCTCTGCTGGAGCTATCAAACAGCTTGCTTCTGTGCAAAACTCTCTCAATTATTAGGCTATCTAGAAAAACAACAGGCAATATGAAACGCTGCCCATTGGCCACTCCTCAGATCACTCAGTAGTTAGGTCAGAAAGCTGAATTGTCCTATAGCAAAACTATTTCAGTTTGTCTCTCTGTGAAGTAGCCCTTGCGCTATGAATTGTGTCAGCCAGTGTACTTACCCATGTCATCTGAGCCTGACCACACTGTATTCTCATGGAGGCAGGGGAAATGGAAAGTTCACTTCATACACACAAGAACATTTTTTACCTAAGCTGTTACCTCATATTACGAAGAATTTAGATGGCACCAGAACACACCAGGTTTCCTACTGCCTTCCTGTGACAAATTATGATTTTTGAGATTCCTTCTGGATAATGATCAGGGCCCTTTGAACTGTAACAGGTAGGCTGTGATCCAGATCACTTCTACTGGTCTCTGTTTGCCAGATGTGACCTTAGATGTGGGAAAAGCCCATTAGTTCCTGGAACAATTAGAAATGGTCTGTCTCTACATATACTTGCATATGCACGTATTACCATAATGAAATAAACAGATTGAAGGAAAAAATGTTAGCATCAAGATCTGATGTAGCTGGAATTTATCAGTTTTACCTTTTCCTTGAAGTCTAAAATTAAACTTATCATTACATATTGCCTCCCATCAATTAATTAGCTAAGTAGTTTTGTCAGTCAGCGGCCTTAAATTGCATCACTAAGTTTTTATGAAACACTTTTATCACTGATTGCATATTTTGGAAAAGACTACTGGTTTAATGGTTCCTCAGGCACATATTCTGAATGAAAAATCAAATAAAATAGCTAAATTTCTTTCAACATTCACAACTGGAATACCATTAAAGAATCAAAACCATGGCTATCCTTTTCCTTTTAGGATCTGCTTTTCTGTTCTTTTAAGGTGAGATCTTTTCAAATACTTGTGCTAATAAGAACTGTTCTACTGAGGCTGAAGTTTTTTAATAGTTGCAGTAGTAACTGATATTGAGAAACATGAAAATAACTTGAAAACTTTTAAAACCACTTCAACATTATTTCTAAATAAAATTTTAAAATACAAGTTTTTTCCTAGATATTTATTTTACATATACAGAATAAATGTTATTTAGAAACCAATCACATGTAGGGAGAATCTCTTTATATGAGAAACATTGTTTGCTGTAAGGATGTTCAATTAATGAAGAATTAAATCAGATCTGTAATTTTTGCTATGAATATACTTGAAATTTGGCTTAGGTTTTAGAAACACCATGTTTCGTCATAAACTGTAAACAAATGTTTTATTTAGAAATTAATAGCGATATAATTTTATTATTTTTTTCTTTTCACCTACAATACTCTCATTGATTATTGGTTCATCAGTCAATGAACGGGAAGTTGCCAGAATAAAAAGTGCAGTCTTATGCATTTAGACAAAAATAGCCAGAAAATTAAAAACAAAAAAAAAGAAATCAGAACAAATTTACAAAAGAGAAATCCATCAATGACTGTTGAAAGAGAGACATCTTTTCTCAACCCAGAGGGCTCTGAGCTTACAGTCTTCTGAAGTCAGGCAGAGGTTTGGGGGTGATGGAGGAATCATCACTTTCAGCTAGTGCCATATCTTACTTTTTGATGGGAAACTGCTCATGCTCATGGCTATTGCTGGAGAGAAGATGTGTTACTGAAATGAGGAGTTTTGATCTTAGTTGGTGCAGGGGTAGCTTCTTGTAGCCATGGTAATGACAACTGGTTAGCAAGAGAGAGACCAGATCTGGAGCAGCACTGTTAATCTAATCAAGATATTAGATATTTTTTTTAAGGACAGTGCTGTGCTTCTTACACACCACTTTTTTCTTACTGTCTTTCCACTGCCATTTGCATTAACACTCACTGCTGAATAAGAAATAGGAAAGTATAAGCATATTCACTTCATCAGCGATAACAACAATCAGTACATTTACTTTTCTAAAGTATGTTAACTAGATCTTTAGGTCTGCAGAATTTATATATAGGGATCAAAAAATAGTTCAAAACTGGGGAAAATGCTCCTGAGCAGAGTTTTTGGATGAGGTTTCAGTTATCTGATTTTGGAAAAGGAAAAAAGCAGAAATGAGTTCTTCAGTATGCTGGCTGGAAAGAAGTTGCAGTAACAGCAGGGGCAGCACACCAGTCTACAGGCAGCCATAGAGTAGGAAACCTTTTCATTATTTCTGCTGTCTCCATTCTCAGCTTTTTACTCCCTCTAGTTAACGAGAGATATATCCGAAATACACAAGGGAAATAAATACAAGGACTATGATAGAAATAACAGACAGTTCTTGATAGCAGTGGAGCACTGAAGATACAGCAGTGTGTTTGATTTATTGTGGTGTCTTGTAGTAAATGCACAAAGATAATACTCTTAGATTTTTAAATGAAGAAATGTAGGAAAAAAAACACCTTGTTATTGTTGAATAGAAAATAACAATCAGCAAGGCATTTTACTCTATGCAATATCATCCTGACATTTTAACATCCTAGATGGTGGAGTTTAAATGCATTTAAACAGGATTCTTCACTTGTGTTACTTCTTTGACCTTTATAAACATTCTGATTTTTTAAAGAAACACTTTCCTCCTTTTTCAGTGATAAAGGTGCTTCCTTTTTATTTATTTTTTTTTTTTTAAAGACTGAAAAATGCTAAAAAGTTGCTTTTGCCTCAATCTCCATTCCAAAGCTCTCATTAACAACTACTGGTGTTTACAGTGCACAAGGAATTCAAGGCAGGGATCTAATTTATATACCCCATGCTACCTCATCAGCTGATATAAATGATTATATCTCACTGACTTGAAGGAGGTGTCAGCAACAGTGAGGGGGAGTGTTTTTCTCAGCAAGATCATCATTATGGATATGGTCAGTGAGACAGGAAAAGCTTGAAAGAGGCAAGATGACCAATAGGTTAATAGTAAACAAGTAATTTATTATCTGGTTTTATTTGTTGATCATCCATAGTCCCGCGTTTATAATTGAGTATCACTTTATAACATACAGTTTTTCCTATTTCAGTTTAGGACGTTGTTAAGTTTCCTGTTGTCCTCATTAATGGCAAGCTGAATAAACATCTTCTGGTATGTCAGGTGATGAAATAATACATAAGCAGAATTCAGTACGTTTGAACTACCTTTTTTTTTATTATTATTTTAATCTCCATTAAAATATCATATGAGAAATGGAGTTCTGCTACCTCTCAGTTATTTTCATCTGTGCTGCAGCAGAAACCAATGTTTCTGTGCACTGACTGTTCACTGAACTCCTCCCCCTGTTTTCTGATTTGTTTTAGCATATATTATACTGCTTTCACCCCCGTTTGTTGACCTCTGACTCTTCTAAGGGGCTGATTTTACAAGACCCTGCTATCTCCAAATGTTACTATGGCACAGTGACATGGACTTGAATCAGTAATTTAACTTAAAGCTGCTTTTTCCTGGGCTTCTTTCCAAAACTACCTATTCTTGTGGGGATAACCAAATCAGAGCTACTCTGTGGATGTGTGTCTCTGCTGTTATGGAGTCGGTATGCTTATATTATGTGGTTAGACACAGTACAAATGTGTGTGTTATCATTATCTCAAATCCAATGATCTTTTCAACCAATATTTTCAGAGTTAATTACTATTATCTGTTAACTATTCAACGTAATTGAAAAACATCTGAATGAGCATAGCTTGGGCACTCAAACTGCATTAACAGTACCCAACGGTGAGTCTGTACACTAGCCATATGGCTCTAATTTGGGTATCTTCACATTTTTGTTTGCACATTAGAGGAAAAGAAATGGATACTTCTCGGATGATAATATAATCTCACTCTTGATTGTGCCACCATGTGCCATAATTAAGGATATACATATGCCCTAACTTAGCATTTCCACTTTTAATATCTGTGGGTTTCTCTTCAGTATGAGCTCAAAGCCAGCTTCTAATGTTTGAATCAGGGATAACTGTAACAGTTAAGTAAGGCACTTTATAGTACATTGATGGTGCAGTTCCAAGCCAGGCTCTCAATTATCAATGTGCTTTTGACAGCAAGTTCTCTTGACTTAACTTTGTTTAGTGTCAGGTATTTAAACAACAAAACAAAACAAACAAAACCCCCCTGACCAAAACTAAGCAAGTTTTAGCATGTGATAAAAGCTGGGTTTTTTTGTTTGTTTGTTTGTTTGTTTTGGGTTTTTTTAACTTTTCTGGTCATATTCATCCATTTATTCTGCCTGCTTTATTTATTTTACATTAGTATAAAACCACTTGATTGTATGTTTTAAGTGGATTTATTAGTGCTTGTGTTATCCAGCACTGTGAGCCTCAACTTTTTAATCTTTATTCCCTATTTTCTTTGGTCTTTATATTCCATTGTATTTTTGTCATTCCATCTTTCCTTACTCCTTGACTAATAGACAAACTGTGCTGCATGTATTCCCTGCAGTTCGTGTTCCCTTCATTCACAGCTATACTCTCTCTGTATTTTATAGAAGATGCATACTGTTTCAACATACCTCTGTGTGCTAACCAAATTCAGACATTTAGAATCTTTTTTGAACCAAAGCTTTTGACAGAAGTCTCCTAATTATATTATGAATTGTTAGTAGAGTGCTGTCTTTCTACTTGATGGGAATGAGTGGTAGTTTAACTAATAAATAAATGCAGTTTTGATTTTCACACTTTTTAAATCTTGTTTCTGTTGCTGGACTCTTTTTAAGGCTCAGTACCACTGTGTGCAGTGTAACTTTGTATGCTCTATTGCCCTTTGCCCATTGGACTCTCAGTTTTGCTGATTTTGAAATATATGTTTACAGATTCATTATTTCCTTGGCCAGCTGGTAACTCCAGCAGTTGGCTACTGCTTGTTAAATCTATTAATAAAGTGAAATGTTTTAAAGTCTGCTGCTCAGCTAATACATTAAAAAAATTCTATGAAATACTGCACAGTCCAGATTGGACAAAAACACATTGAGAGCAGTCTTGTGGAGAAGGACCTGGGGTTTTGGCAGAAGAAAGCTTGATGTGAGCCAACAGTGTGCTCCTGCAGCCTGAAGGCCAACAGTATCCTGAGCTGCATCAAAAGACGTGGGGTCAGCAGGGGGGGACAGCAGGAAGAGCAAAGTGATTGTCCCCCTCTGCTCTGCCCTTGTGAGACCCCATCTGGAGTACTGTGCCCAGAGCTGGGGCTCCCAGCGCAAGAAGGACGTGGAGCTGTTAGTAGCCTGTCTTTGTAGGGCAGGTGCTCCAGCCCTCTGAAAGCCCTCACACTTGAAGATAAGCTAGATCAGATCTTTTAATTACTTAAACGTTCTTTTCTTGGCAATGGTATATGAAGAAGCCAGTTGTATTGTTCAGAAATCCACACAGTGTTCTCACTTGAGCCATGGCCTAGTACATTAAACTAGAAGGTTCCTTGTAGCAGTTCTGCTCATTTTCATTTAAACTGTATAATTTTTCTTTCTGTACAAGTGAAAGAGGATCCTTCCAGTCAAAGTACCAGTGCAGCGTTCTTAGAATGAAGCCAGACAAATCCTTTATTTAAGCAGACAAACGCATTAATGTGGTTTTGATGTCTTTCACTGCACAAAATATTCTGAAATGGTAAACTGCTGTTATGGAACTGGTTTTCAAAGCATGGTTACTGCTGCTACCAATGGTGAATTATTAGTACAAGAAACTCAATACTGGCATACATTTTCCAGCATGTAAATATCTGATTTATCCACTGTTTAAATAAAGATACTTCTTCTTAAGGCTGGTAATAGCAAGAAATATCAGCTGATATGTTTCAGGGCAGTATTGGATTAGAACAGAGTCATCTGAAACTTGAGAGCAACATGCCAGATATGTAACTATCTGTGAGAATTCAGGTGCTTTTTCTTTGTTTTCCTCCATTCTCCAAATTGCTGTGAGTACCTGAACGCCTTTCTCATGTTTATAGCATTTATAACCCCTTGTCGGAAAGAAATTATTGCCGTTGCACTGACAAAAATACCCAAATCCTAAATGATGATCAAGGAAAAGAAACAATAGATCAGCAAGGAGTTGAAAATTTTTGTTTGGTCCTGGCTCACAGGACTGTTTCAGTTGTTTACTGTAGAGGGATATATCAGATATTAGGAAGGATGTCTCAGAACTTACTTCTTCAGGGGCTGCTTTCTAGGCTTTTGGGTTTGGTAAGGTCAACTTGGTATATTTCATAGGACTGTCTGTGAAGGGATACTGAGCTGTTGTCAGAGGCCTTTACTGTCTTCTAGCTCTTTCTGCTGCAGAAGCATTGCTGTAGAGATAGGAGAGCTCTCTACGTCAAAAGGGATAGAAACTTCTGGTTCTAACAGGCTTTCTACAGCATTGAAAGAACAAAAAGGCCTTCATGAATGGGGATGAGCTTGTGCCTTCCTCTTATAACTGGAGTCATCCAGAATGAAAGTAGAAATAATTAGACGTTATGAAGGTAGTGATAATTAAAGGCTGTGAGGCATCCCGTTCAAGGCTAAGTAATGCCAATAACAGGGGTTTTTTTTGTTGTTAGAACAACACTGAGTGATGCTCTTGTTCACAGTTTGCTAGATGAAAAAAGGAGAGTACTGCAATGCAGTCTTGCATCTGATTTTTTCCCTTGGATTATTCTATGGGAAAAGGAGATATACACTTTTTGAATTATGATGATAACAGCGTTAATAAGAGGCTGATAAAGCTCTGATGCCTGGTAATTCCTAATTAGCTATATTGCCTCAGACAAAAACTGACAGCTGTTTTTTTTTTTTTTACTCTGCCAGAAACACTTATCATTCAACAAACGTTTATCTGCAAAATCTCCCAAAATGAAGAAATAAAGATTATTTTGTATGTAGGTGGACTGAGAGTGTGGCAGGAGATGTAAGAAAGATAAATGCGCTGTAGCAGAAATCTGAATAATTCCTAAGAAACCAATGCAACAGGGCTATTTCAAAATGTGTGTCAGTGATACAGGCTACCTATATGCAGTGTTTAACTTCTAATTCAATTTACTAGAGTTTTGTCAACTCTGTGTTGAATTTGGCATCCATAAGGGTCCTGGTGACAAAATTCCCTTCACCATTTGCTCTTGAATAGCTGTTAAAATGTGTATTTTGATGTATCTGCAGAGTGCAAATAGAAAATAAGAGAAAGGCTGTTGTAGTCACTTGGGGAATCAGAACAAGTTAGAAAATAAAAATAATTAATAGAAATAGAAGAAAAAAAATTCAAATAATTTGAAACTTTGGTATTGTCTCATGATACAGTTCTTATTTAGGCTCCTTCAGCACACAGTCTGATACCACTGACTTAAACTGACTGAGGGCCTGTGAAAGCAATCACACTTAAGCAGTGGGGTGTGGAGGTGGACAGAGGAAGCCTGTCTTATCCAGCTTTTATCTGCTCCTCTCTCTCTTATCTTTTATCTCCCATCTTTTTTTTTTCTTTTTCTTTTTTTGTCTTCTGCGACTGGTGAACGGTATCAGACTCCTTTTTATTCTGTGACTGAAATTTTGCATGTCTTTGAGCTCCTTATTTCTATGACTATTTATCCATGAAATTACTGTGTAGTCATAGCCAAGGCTCTGAATATTTCTTGTGTAAGGCAGTCGTTTGTTTAGGATAGGGAATGTTTTCACATGTAAAAATCGTACTACTATAAATAACAAATGGAGTAACTGCGGTTATTTTTATTGTTTTATGCAGAGCAGTGAATAAATAGGGAATAATAAGTACCAACAGGGTGGGGAAAAAGGGCTGATTGCTTTAATTAAAATCTGCGACAGCCTGATTTCTTTGGCATTTTAAATTGCATAGAACTGAAATGTAATTTAATTTTGAAGGTGTTTAAGCAGTCCATTCTTGAGTATTGACTGATTACCTTTTGCTCCATATACAAAATTAGAATAACAATTTATCTTATGGTTGGAAAAGTGAGTGGTGCAGCATAGCTCCTGCTTTGCAAGATTATTTTCAATCAGTAATCAGGACAACATCAGTAACTGAGAATGAATGGAATAAAACACTAATGGCTGAAGTAGGTTAATGGAAGTGCTGTTAAACCTTGCACTGAAAGTAATAGGCTTATATGAGCTGTTACAACACATCAGGAAGATGTTCAGCAGTCCCTAATTACCTCTAACTTCTCTTGCTCTTGTAATTAGAGTTTTTGCACCTCTTCTTTCAGTATTGGGGATATTCTGGGACGTGAACCTCATCATGTGGTTTGGGGAGAACTGTGCCACATCTTCAGGCACAGATTTCAGTGATAACATTAGGATGTAATTTTTTGTATATGCACATACATAAAACTAAAAACTCACTCAATGCAAACTACAAATATAATAAGAAATTTCAGGAAAAGTCCTTATTTTGACAAAGCTATTTTGCTATTTCATAACTGAAATTTGAGTCTTTGGAAGTTTTTTGTTTTTGTTGTTTTGTTTTGCTTTTTTTTTTTTTAACAGGAAGTGACAACAGTCCTTTCAGTTCAAAATTATTTATCTACCAGAGTTAATAACTATCCTAGAAATTTTTCCATCTCAGGAGCAGAATAATAATAAAAGTGAGCTGCTTTTCAGCTGCTAAGCATTCAGCTCAGATGTAGAAGCATTTTAACAGCTACATGTTCTCATTATTTGTGTACCAGTTGTGCTTTTCTTTCTGAAACTGACTAACCTGCTGTGACTTAAAGTTAAATCGTGCATTTTCCTAGTTTTGTAGCTCTTCGAAATGTTCACCCTTCTTTCTGTCCCATTTCACAAAAAATATTATCACTTTCATTCGTATTAAGAGTTCCCACTGTTTCTTCTGCTGCATTACATCTGTTACTCCTTTCCTATGTATTCGTAGATCATTGACTATCTCTTTCAGTCAGAGAAAGTTACTTTACAGCTGGAAGTAGTTGCTGTGTAGATGTGGTTAACTTACAGTTTTTCATGGAATACCAAACTAACAAGCAGTTCTCAAACATTTGAAATTCCTATTGAACACTGTCAGGGAATTCCTGTTCATCTAGACCCAATCAACTCTATGAATTAATTGCAGATGTGACTTGGAATATTGTGTGTACTTTAGAAATGAAAATGACAGAAAATAACATAGTATATTTAACATGAATTAAAAAATAAAAGAAAAAAAAGAAAAAAAAAAAAAAGAAGCAAGAAATGGTTTTAAGGCTTTAGGAAGCCATACAGTATCTAGCTGTGGAAATAATTTCAGATGCTTTCAACATCGATCATTTTCATATGCAGAACAGCTTGAGCTGATACAAAATGTTTATTTTTATGAAGCTGCCGTACTTGTAAAGGATGAGAAATTTTTGTCCTACTTGGAAGGAAAACAGATGCAATGCATACATAGTCTCTAAAGGTTTTATTTTTAAAATTCAGTAGCAAAAATATTCCTGCGAGTGTTTATAAAGAAGATTCTGTTCTGTATGAATTCTATAAAGTCTAAAACACCTTAATTTTCATGTAGTTTTCTTTTTGATGAGAACAGTGTTACTCGATCAGGCATGTAATGTATGCTGACCTTCAGTTCATGAGGCGAATGTTCAAATGAATTGTTCCCATGGAAGAGGACCCTGAAAAAAATCCTTGAAATGAATTTCTTGTTTGCAATGCATTAAAAACAAACAGCAATAGATTGTTTGGGATCTGTGGTTCATTCAGCTGCAGTTGCACCACCTGTTGCTTCAAGACAACCAGGCTAAGGGGCTCTAGTATAAGGAGGGAAGCAGTGGAGATGTATTTTTTTATTTTAATGTGCACCCTAGGGAGAGAAAAGGGGTGACTGAGAAACCCTGTGCAAAACAAAGATGGCCTGGACACTGGCAGCCCTGTGCATGGTGTGGCTCAGGAGTGGGGTCTGCACGGCTTTCTGCCCCATAGAAAAGCAGGGTGGTGAGCATCCTTACTTGGGCATGCCAGCAGCCCTGCTCACCTCCTGGGAGCCCTGGTTTGGAGCTGACTTTCCAGAGCTGCTGTGCTCTGCTTGATAATGTCTCTTCCACTGTCTTTCACAGGTTTAGTTTTAAAACTGAGAATAGGGCTTGTTCAGATGGCACCTCACTGCTGCCGTCAGTCATTGCCTTAACAACCTTGTACTTACTGCTGTGTCCATCCAGCATCTGCTGGCCCTGTGAGTTCCCAATACGTTGATTCCAGGATAAAATCTCCCACTTGGAAAAACTCAGTCACTTGTCTTCTATTTATATCCTGCTGCTGTTCCTCCTTTACAACTCTTCACTGGCACTGGCAGCAAGCATAGGCAGTAGAGGCTGTTGCCTTTTTCACCAACATATCACTGCTCCAAAGCAGTGCCTGTCTGTGTTTCCCAGCAGCATGCAAACACATTCTGCAGCTCCTTTCTGCTGGCACCTCTGTGATACCTGGTCCTGGTACCATCAGTTTCCACCATAGCCCACCCACTTTTGTTGTTCTGTAATGGCATGCTCATCCATGCCGGGCAGTGCTGTAACTTTGCTGTGAGAGGTGCTTGGCTGTGCTCAATGTGCACAAGTCTGCAACCTGCTGACTCCTAAACTCTGTTCTTGAGCTTCTCCCCCATCCCCTCTGCTACTTTGGTTCTTTTTAATCGGAATTTACAAGTACTGTGGCATGGCAACAATTTGTAAATTACATTTTGCAAGGTAGATGGATTATGTCCATGCTGCTAGAAAACATAATTTAGTTCCTGCCCCCAGATCTCTCATTATGTTTGTTGTTCACTTCACTGATTCATGCTATTTTCTGTTCTCCCTTATTCTAATGAAGAATTGATAAAATTGTATCTAAATAAGAAGAGATCTAATCCAATACTGATTTGGTTCAAAGGTTTCACCAGGTACAGTGATCTCCCTGGAAACTTCTGCATGATGCAGAGTGTAGGTGTGGGGCTGAGGAGTGAGGAGGAAGATGCCATGAAAAAGGTGAGATTTTTCTGCAGTTCCAATTCTATCAGGTTAAAAAGGTTTTCTATCAGCCTAAGATAGGTTGACTGATAAACAGTACAGTTTCAGATGCTTAAACGAACCTTTAAGCCTTTAACTTCTTTTTTTTTTTTTTTTTTTTGTCTCTGGATACAGATGTTCTATAAAAATGTACACTGTACTTTTAAATTCAGCAGTTCTCCTTTATCTGAGCTACTTCTACTTTATTTGTATTTTCTCTTTTCACTGTTAGGAGTCGCAGTATCCAGTTCTGTCCAGCGTTATCTCAGTCTTTTATCTCTCAGTAAGGCGCTAGGTGATGCCTTGTATATGGGATGTTTTATTAAATTGAATTTGTTTGCTTTGTATTATACCACAGATCCTTCAGTCTCTGTACATCTTATCCTAGGCAGGTCTGTCCCTCCTCCCTATCACCTTGCTCCCCTATCTGTTTAATCAGATGTCTGTGGGCTGAGAGGCATTGCTCTTACACAGCTATTGTAAGCTGTGATCAGACAGCCTTGACTTTGTGGTATTTCCCCAGTGAACAAACTTGTGCCTTCTTGTAGCTTTCATCAGAGATGCGTTACAGAGTGGAAAATTCTCGGACTTAGGTTAGAGATAGCAGTGGAGGCAGCAGCAGCTCAGGGCGAAGTCATATAAATGAAAAGAAATTGAGTCTTCCTGAAAAGAATGAAGGGGCCAAAAAAGGTCAGTAACTGTAAACCTCTGTGCTGGAAAGGGCCTTGGAATCAGAGGCCACTGCAACCTTCGTGTGGCAGGTGAGTCCACAGGCAGGAGGTTTCGTTATCAATAAAACATCCGTTTTCTTTTTCAAAAAGTGACCATTGCTGATTTTGCTCTTCCCTTTTTTAAGCCTCTTTGTTCTCAGCAGGATTAGACATAAGTTGCCTTAAAATTTCTTCGTTGTTTTAAGAACTGCTTCTGCTTGGGAATGAAAGAAACTGGGTTTTATTTTCATGCTCTTCGTAGGTCTAAGATGTTCTTTATTTAGGAACAGAGCAATTGTGCTATAGATTTTATACAAGTATGAATTGTTAAAAGAGAGATTGCACTGCCTAATGATGATGGCATTCAAAGGAAAGCAGTCTTCCATTTAAATCTGGAATAATATTTTTCAATCTCTTGGTTATTACTATATGTTCAATGAGGCAGCTGTAAAATCACCTTATGTACTTTATCTCATAAATATAAAATGAAAAAGGTTATAAATTAGAATACAGCTTTGGGTTATAAAATAAATATCAAAGCTAAATAAAAATGCAGAAAATCAAACTTCACCTAGCAGTTTAAAATACCCAGGAGACATCAGAAACAGGCACTACCAAGGACTGCTTGAAGAAAAACAACTAGGAGACTTATTTCAGTGTCCTGGGGGAGAGAGGGAAGAAGGAGTATTAGTAGTTTTGAATAAAAACAGCACTTCTTTTTATAGGCCGATTGATGAGGCCCTAATACCCTCAGAATTATTTAAAATGCCCATCTGTTGTTCTCTTAAACGTGTAGGAAACATTGAGGAAAATACTAGGTATTTTCATGTGTGCAGGATGTCTATGTGAATCTCAGCTCAGTTTGCATTCCTGTCTTTTGTGTCTCTTTTTGAAAACAACTGTGTGTTTCACTCGTGAAATTTCAAAACCACTTTTGAAATGGAAATCAATCCATAACTTAATTTAAATCTAAAATTGCTTGCATATCAGAATAGCCTGGTCTCCTTCAGGCACTTTATTATGAAGTACCAATTAGGGATAATTTAACTTGTGAGATATACAAACCACATGGAATACACATGTGCTATATAAAGAAAAATGTGTGAATACACTGACATTTAAGCGTTTTAGAAATTGAATTGCTTGCCATCATACTCCAAGGTCCCAATGCTCTTGACTCGTACTCATTGGCTTGTCAGGAATACAAAAATGGAGTTGGAAATGCAAACATCATTTATATTAAGAAGGGAAAGCAAATCTATTGGGCATTTGTTCATGTTATTCTGCCAAGATCTTCATGTATTGTACCTTGGAGACAAATAGGTATAGATTTTCAATGTGAGAAGTGTAGCCCCTTGAGGTCCAGGGCACACTTAAGCAATCAAGACCTGATATCCAAAATCAAAGGAGATGTAAGAATTTTTGGGGCATGATAATTCCATGGAGTTGTCAGTCCTCCTTCGTTGAACTTCTTGTTTTGCTAAACTTATTTGCATGTCACAGGAACGTGAACAGAGGCTAAAGGTTTTTCTCTGCTGCCACATGATGGTGTCATCTTGGCCATCATCTTGGGAATTTAGGCTGGGAAGCAACTGCTTAAAACTGTGTAAGCTTCATCAGTTAGGGCTAAGAAGCTGGTGCCTCAGAGTGAGCCTTTAGTAGACCTGTATTTTTGTGGAGGCTTTTGTAACTCGTTTGAGAATCATGTAAACACTTCAGTAGGTGCTAAAAATCTGAATAATAAATATCTTTTTTTGGTAACAACTAATCTGTGTCATGGTGTACGGCTCACGCAAGTGAGGTATTATTCCATATATATAATTTCATACAAGCTACTACATATTACTTCATCTCTACCCTCTAATTTATATTACCTTTAATACACAGATTTCATTGTAACAATTTTACTCTCAAGATTAAATATATGCTTGCCCAGAGAATGAAAGATAATAGAATAAAGATCGGTTAAGCAAAATCTAAATTAAATTCAAGCTATATTGAAATTGAATGTGATTCAAATAATGATCACAAAGAAGAAAGGTTAAGTACTTGCTTATTGGGTTGGAGGAGAAATAAATACAATCAGAGACAGTCAAACAGCTTCTGTATGTACAGTAAGATTTTTGGCTAGATTAACACTTTAATTAGTCTGTTCGGAAGCAAATATGTGTGATGAAGCTCCTTGCCTGAAGCAAAGCTGAATCTCACGCAGAAAAGTGGTGACAAGGGGATTCTGTGGGCTCATGGGGGAGTGCTGGCAGCTTTATCCTGATGCAGGCAGGTGCTGCAGGTCTGCTGTGGAACAGGGGTGCTTATGTTCAGACTTGGGCATAAGCAAAATCACGGAGGTGAGGCTTTTGTGTCAGCACATGCCTGAGAATGAGTGAGAGTGAAGCAAGAGTGCAGCAAAGGATTTGTCTGAGGGGGGAGCCATTTGCTCTACTTTTATGGCAGACTTTATGCTTTAGCTTGAAGCCTGAGTTTAGTAATGAATTACGTTAAGCTTCACCTTCCCCTTCTAAACTTAAGGAAGGTGGAAGTTGTTGCTTTTTAAAAATTTTCATATAACTGTGGTGTGCAGGCTATATTCTTGGTGTCAAGGTGCATTTTATTTAGCAGTGGCTGCAGCTCTTTCAAATAGCCTTGTCGCTATGCATCAGACTGAGTGCATGTGGTGGCGATGCTTCAGGAAACTTGTTTCCAGGAGTGGATAAATCTCCTCAGGCAGAGACAGCATCTTTGTACTTAGGGCTTGAGGGATTTTTAACCTATTTGTTTAATTGCTTACCAAACTCTTTTAAATGGATTCCTGTATTTGCCAAAACCTCAGCAATGAGTTCCCTTTGTATCTTTGTATTTCCTAGGTTGGACTCTACCATTGGGTAAGTTCATTTGCTGTACTCTATTTCTTATATATAGTGAGACGGTTGAGGTTATTCCAGATTCATCTATCTGTATCATTCTAGAGTTAACAGGCTAGGTTATACTGCTGCTCTGGCATTATTCTCCCAGCTGAGAGCCTTAACCTGCCAAATTGTTCCTTGCACAGAGCATGGCCCACTCTACACTGATACTTTCCTAATTATACAGTATTCTATGCACAGTGTTTGAGAGGAGGATTGAAGCGAGTGGTGACATGCTGATCTGTTTTGATTTCTATTCCTATTCTAACAACAGCAGCACCTTTTTTTTTTTAATCATTCTTTTAAACAACAGTGAAAGCTGAAGTGAGATTGCAAGCTTTTGAATGTTGTTTATGCACCCAGTTAGACAACCCTTTGCATTAAATTGGAGTATGAAGTGTAGGATAGAGAATTACAGATCTGTTATGCTTTTGTAACAGAAATGGGGCTTAATTTTGCTATAAATCCCAAATTTGCTGAAGCTCAGAGAAGCACTCATCAGAGCGTAAAAGGTAAAATCTCAAAATTCCTGTCCTTCAGGATGAAGATTCATAGATATGATCTTCTTCATAGGTATTTGTGATATTTTCTGGAAAGTCATTACTTTGGAAAAAATGATTCCTTCCAAAACTGTTGAAATTATGATTCAGACCATGACTACAGCTTGATATTACCAAAGTAGATTTGATTGAGCGATTGGAGCAGAAGCTGATCTGCTCTAGAAAGCTAATGAGCTTCTTGTAAGTAAGCCTGCTAAAGGATGAAACTTTCCTGAAGGTAGTTGCCCTTATTACAAGGAATGTTCTATTGTAACTCAGATTTCAGATGTCTATTGCATGGGTAATTCGAGGAGATGGAGGCAAAGTAAAAAGCTGTAAGAGCCCAGGATGAATTTGGAAGATTTTTATCCAAAGGAGAAACAATGTTTTCAGGTAGTTATCAGTCTACGAACAAGCTAATCCTGTGTTCATTCTACTTCAGCTGTTGAGTATGTATGTTGCATATGATGCTCGAAATAGTCTAATTCAAACCTGCCAGAAATGGTCACCAAAACCATAGATACTATATAAAAACAGGTTTTCTTTCTTTACATCACGCTTTTGATTTCATCATTACCCTTTTGATAGAACTGATGGCTACAGCCATGCAGATACAATGTGCTTTTTGAAGAAAATTCTATTTCATAACACCGAACCCACAGTTCACAGCAAAAGATCATACCAAGAATAAAAAATAAAAAAATCCCAATTCTTCACCAGTGACCTGAATATCTTGCTTTCTAGTAGTACTTCTTTCTACTGTTAATTTCATGGTTTGCAAAGATACAAGTGAGGAAAAATGTACACATTTAACTCAGTTATGCCCATCTGCTGGTTGCTGTTTTGGCTAACACATTAAAAATTTACTTGTGTATGATTCCTTGTAGGCTGCTATTTATTAATGGATTAAGAATGATCTTTTGAAGTGAGCAGCATGTATGCAGAAAACCATTTTGTTCAATTTAAATGAAAAAGAACTAAATAAGTGCTGTTATCTTACTTCTTTGAAGATATTTGGATTCAAATATTCGGTTTGAGGTATTGCTGTGTTTTTTTTAATAACATGCCCTGGAAACAAAGCAAAACAAAAAAATGTTTTGGGGCTTTACTTTTACATATTGTATGAGAGCTATCCTCATCAAAGGCAGAAGTAGCTGAGAGGTAAGCAACGCTTGCTGAGCACAGCCTCTTGGCTCTTCTGCAGGAGCACAGTCTCTGCAGATCTGAGCTGGAGAGCAGAGCTGACTGTAGCTGCACCATGCTGTCCTGGATGGATGTGCAGCTGAAATACCACCTCTCTGTCCCTGCAGGTAGGAAAATCTGTGGGTCAGAGTTGAGACAGGCATTCCTGGAAGGAATCCAGGGCTGGAAACCTTCTGAAGACACTTGCCTGAGACACCCTAGGTTTCCATCTGCCCCTTCAGTGGCAAGGAAGGGTAGTGTAAGAGCTTGCCTGAAGCAGTGCCATCTCTCTTGGTAGATTCTGTCCCTCTTGTGGAAAATGAGACCTGTAGCTTTTCGTGAACTCTGTCTTACCTCCAACATCTCAGGGATTTTATCTGCTTATTGCAAGATGAGTACTGTGTCAGAGCACTAGTAGTGCATTAGGCTTATTTTCCTGGCAGACTTTTATATAAATCCAGTAGGTCCAAATAAATAATCACAGAGAAGAAGAAACCCTGATGTACACACTGACACCCAAAACAACTAACTATGTGGCCTTCTGAAACGGTCAGCATTTCCTCATGAGGTTTAATGCACCTTTTAGTTCCTGCTTAGTTATCATGGTGACTAAAAGCACAGCATAGAAATGAGAACAGGCACAGCAGAAGTGTGAGGAAACACAGTTCAGTGGAGCTTAATACAGTTGAAAGTTTTCTATCAACAAACTATATTGCAGACTTGGCAAAGGTATTCATAATGCAATGAAAAGTATCAAAAAACAAGTCAGTAGAACAGTAAAAATCTCTTCAGATTTTGAGCCTCCTTCTATAGTGAAATGCTACATGCAGGATTTTGTACACCAGCTTGACAAAAGAATGAGAAACCTATGGGAAGGACTGAAGGGAGACTCCCCTCTTTTAGGCATGTGCGTGGTATTTTCTTAAATGCCTGAATCGCTCAGCTGGGGAAGAGCACAGAGGCAGGGAGGAGGGGAAGGCTTTTGTAAATATGATTTACTTTCTGCATGCATCTCCTGACCGCAGCATACTGCTTGTTTGAAAATGTCACTCTTCCTGCAGGTATTCATCATTCACAAAGAGCAAAAAGCGGTAATTAATTCTGCTTGGGACAATCAGTGATAACCTTACATTATAATCATCTTCTTCTCCCTTCCATGGATTGCAGAGATCATTTTTTTTTTCTTTTTTTTTTTTTTCCCCTGGGAAATAGATAATTTCTAGTAAATATTTCATTTCTAGTAATGAAATTGCAGGTCATTATTTAATTTTGTTTTTTAAAACGATGGGTTCAAATGCTACAGCTCATATTTTGTAGCAAAAAATATATATTATTCACTAGTTTTAGCTGTATAATATTAGAGATGAAAATAGTATATTTAGCCTGCTATGTAAAGAAAAGATTGATTGATTTCATATAATCACTAAAGGAAATGTCAGTGCTACAAGTGTGCAAAAAGCCCCCAAGCAATCCTAAAGCTTAGTAAGACCATTCAGAGTGAAAATGCAAGAAAACTTGATTGATACATTGCTGTTCCCACAGCAAAACTCCATCAATATAATTAACCCCAAAAATGAAGAGTTAAGATGGAATTCATTCTCATGACCCCTTAGAAATATAAAGCAAAAGACGTATAGGCAGCAAGTAACTGTTTGCAGTAGAAAGAATGGAAACAAAGAGGTTCTGAATGGACTTGGTTCCTAAAAACTTTAATCTTGATTCCTCTTTTACCTTTTATCACAGAAAATATTTTGATCTTTTTAGAAAGCTTCATTAAAAAATGATTGATTTTTCCTTATTAAAACTACTTCCTACATCATCTGCTCCCAATTAGAATATTCTTTCCATGTTGCTCAGTAGATGGTTAAGACCTGAATGGTCTAATTGCTAAGCATGGCTGACTGTTTCACTCACAGGGCCCTGATGCCAGCACCCTTGGGGGATGAACTGTGGGCTGCTGAAGCATGAGACTCTTGTTATGGGGATTTCCTCTCTTTCTATGAGCAAAGGAGAACTCATCTCTGTGCAGCTTCTCTTTGTACAGATCTGCAATCCTATTCCTAGTTGCGGCTTTCACACAATGTGTAAGGCTATTGCGTAGCTGATAGTTAGCCTTTAGCTGTCAGCACAGATACACAAGCATTTACACCAGCACTTCAAAATTGCTGTGAAAGAGCTCTATTTCCAGTTCAGACACGATATAGACATGGTTCTTAGATTTGCTCAGTATTCTCAATTCACTGTTGGGCTGTGGCTGCTCTGTGCAGTCTGTTTTGATCTGCTTCCATCTGCTCCAATCTGATGTTTTTTTCCTGAAAAATGAAGCTGGCGGGGCGTGATTGTTGCAAAGACAATCAATTACTGAAGCTGTAAAAGTGTTCTCTCTGGTAAGGACAGAGTGTGCTCTTACCAGCCTGCTCCACTGCTTCCACTCCTCTATGTTTTGCAGGTAAACGCACCACAGGCTATTGGTGCAGACAACCTGGCAGTAATAGGGGCAGCTCTGGCGGATCTGCCATTGTACATGAGAACTAATCAGGGGCTTCCTGCTGCCGTTTGTGTTTTGTGTGGGGACTTTGTTAGTAAGAGCAGATTCTAGTGGAGTGTAACTGGCTGGAAAACTGTTCTTGGAGGATAGTTACTAGCAGCCAACTGTGAAAGAAGAAGGATGTAGTGACTGGAGTTCATCAGTAGTCTATTCTGGGACTTGAAGAGAAATTTTCTGTTTTTCTCAATTCAGCATTTCAACAGGTACAGATGTAAAAGCATGATCCACACAGCTGCCAGATTCTTCAGGATCTGTTCTTCTGAAAGGATACTGAAAGTTCTTATACTGTATTCAATTTAACATCAACAACTCATAGCTGTTGTGAAAAATGTTAACCTTGTGGTAAGATGTATGAGATGTATGAATAGCTAGGTGTTTTTTTTTCTGCAAGAGAGGCATGCATCGTGATCTTCCATCTTTGCTTGTAATGCTGCCAAATTCAAATCATAGCTGGTTCATGTTCTGACCTTGAGCAGATTGCAGTCCGGGAAGAAGTAACCTGGTAGAAAGCAAAGGCTGCAGGTGGATGAATGGTGATCTTGGAGAGTTTGCAAGACTTGTGATTGCATAGGCTTAAAAAGGCAAATTAAAAACATGGGAGATGACAGCAGTTTTCAGACAACAGACCAAGATATGCAGAGAGGGAAATAATTTTCTCCCATTGTCAGAGGACAAGAAGGAATAAGCAAGAAAGGTCTGGGCCGACTCCAGGAAAAATTTTCCACTGATAAGCTAGGAGGAATTTATTTTTTAAAAACAAACAGACAAAACACCCTGCAAGCTGGAAGGGTTGCTTCTGGGTCTTGGATTATGCTGTGGGCAACTGGGCCATAAATCATAATGGAGGCCTATGATGTTCTCTCACCCTGACTGAAAAGATCTGAATGTCTTCTTGTGTAAATAGCTGATAGTGTTTGTTTGGGAAAACTCAGATTTTATGATGTATGTGATGTTTAGTAAAGGATTAGAATTGTTTACCTTTTGCTGCTGTCCTACAGAACAAACTTTCCTACAAACCACTTCAAAGGTCTCAGGAGGGAATGAACCTGCAGCTTACTGCATTGGGCTTCAAATCTAACATGGGTAGACCTTGGATGTTTCCTGCTGCTTCAGCTGTGTTGTAGAATTTCACCAGATGTATTTGAGAATATTGATTCCCAATACCAAGTGATTTAAATAAATACTATTTTTGTCCATCTTTTGTCCATCTACATATTAATATTATTCTGAGGGACAAAAATTGCATATCATTACTCTGACATAGCGCTCACAGCATGTATGATATATGTGATTCTCATTTATTATTATGTCTTAAGCCTTTGTTTTAAAAAAACCTTTTGGAAAGCTTCTTACACAAACCATTTTTTTAAAGAAGCTGGACCAATGAAATGCTAGCGGTGGAAAGCAATTAAATGTGGCTGCTAAGCAGAGATGACAAAGATAAATCAAACCATTCTGATGAGAATACTGATGAATTGCACCACTTAGCTATAGACTTGTTGAAGTTTAGATGTTACTCTTGTGATCTTCTTAGGACAGGTGTCTTAACTTCTGAGGAGTGATTAAGTGCTACAGCATGTGGGTGGCTATGTGAATCATAATCTTCAGACTAATGTGTGTCTAAGTTATTAATTTAGTATGTTATGATTATGGGAAATATTTTGCTGTAATTATGAAATAATTAATGCAAAGCTGTATTGGCAACTTCCCTCCAGTAATTCATCGTCTCTGGGAGGTTTTGGAGAGGAGAAGCAGAATGACACAAAACACAACTGGAAGGAGGTCCTGTGGATTGATGGCTTTGCAAACAAACTATTGGTTAATTGGACGGGGGTGCATCTGTGGAAGCCGGAGGCGTTTTTGTATAGGAAAAGATGCGTCATGCTGAGGGCTCTGGAGGCGGCAACTTGAGCAACTGTCAATTCAGGGGAAGATGGAAAAGTGAATGTCTGTGCCTTGAATGCTGAAGTGCCTGAAATTCGATTCTAACAAATGCCCAAGTGGCTGTGCATGTGCATCTCCACAGGTTTGCCTCTCCTGCTACATGATTAACGCCTACTGTTTAGGTTCATAATTTCTATTAACTGCTTGCTAAGAATTAGACTGTATTTCAGTTTTTAACTGAGCAAACCCTCAGATACTTGCTCTTTGTCCTTTACAGCTGTTCTGGGCACTGTGTTCCTTAGCAAGATGAGCCACTGGAGGAAAGAACAGGAAGGGAAGGGCATGTTGGAACTGGAAATAGAACATCTTTCTAAAAGGGTATTAGGAGATCTCAGCATAATTTCCAGCAAAGTGTCTTGAGGCCAGTCTGCTCTGGACAGTGTAACCAGCCAGACCAGGAGCAGTGAAAGTAGCCTGAGTCATGCTGCTAGAGCTGCAGAATTAGTGTGGCCGTATGTGTTGCTGCCCAGCTAGGTCCAAGGTTGCAGAGAGCTGCCCACAGCCAGGCAGCAGTGTGCTCCCACTCATCAGCACTCTCAGAGAGCTTCAGTTTGCCTCTGCTTTTATTGCTGCATTTGTTATGTCCATGTCAGATTCTTGCTTTAATAAAAAAGCAATGAGTTTTGGAGCACTGTATCAGGCCTTATTCAACCAGCGGTTGGGACTGAGCCCTGCGTGCCCTCCCACCCCTTTCAAGGTCTTCACACCAGGCCCTGCCTTGGCTGCTCAGCACACAGAGGTGCTGTCTACTTCTCACTTCTGCCTTTTGCTCTTCCCTGCTGTTTCTCAGCCTTGTGCACATGTAGGTAGGTTATGGAGGCTTTTTTGATGTGATTATGTCAGTGGAGTTGCCGTGGGGAGGATTTTCTGCCAGTGCTGTAGTGCACCTTGGACAAGACTGCAATACGCTTTGACTGTACAAGCTTAATAAAGCTAACTCAACCCCACAAAAGCACAGAAATGAAGTAGCTCTGACTTCCAGAACTCACTGTAAGAAGTGAGGGAGACTGTATTGATGTATATTGCCATCATTTTCCCTCACCCTCGAGAACAAGGCAGGTGGGGTTGTTCCAGTGTTCCCACATGTCCCCAGGTATGATGAAAATCAATGAAAGGACAGACAAATTTGATTTAAAATAGAGTTTGTTATCTGATTATTGGGAAGAATAGGCCTAACTTCGTTTTTGTTGGGTAATGAAGAAAGAAAAATAAGAATTTGAAATGCATTTTTTTGGTATGTATTAAAGTTCATGAACACGGTTAATGTTTTGCTTGAATGATTCCCAGCCTATTTGTGTGCACTACATGAAAAGTATTTTTACAAGTTTATAACTTGTGGAGACTGAGTTTACAGATATGGTTTGAATCATGGTCTGTTTGTTTTTTTTTTTTTTTCTTGTATTTATCCTTTTTTTTTTTCCTCTGGTGAGACCTTACATTTATTTCAGTTTCTTAATCCCTCTCAGCTTCCAGTATTTGTGTTTCACTCTCCAGTTTTTTTCATAGTGGATTCCTTTTTCTGTGGCTGCTCTGAAGATTTTCAAAGCTTTCTGCTTACTTTTCAGAACTGCTTATCTTACTCTCTTTGTCCCCTTTATGTATTGAATTAGACAAACTATGGATTTCTTTTTTTTTTTCTGACTAGAAAGAAATATCCAGAACTTGGAAGGCACCAGATGGTGGCACTGGTCTTTCACTGAAATTCTGAATCATGCAGTGAAAAAAAGAAGTTTTATGTGAGTTTCAGCTCATTCCATCATAATTTTTTTTTGCTGAGCTGCATAGTTGGGAAGCGCAAGGTGACATATTTGCACACTTATTGTTAGCAAGTGCCTCGAGGTCAGACTGAGATATACTTCTAAGGGAGTAGAAAGGATAAGCGAGGGCAACATCTGAGCGTCACTGACACATTTACTTTCTGTATTTGTATCATGCCATTACATTTCATTACATTTCTTTTTGAAATGTGGAGTGGTTTGGATGCCAGCTGAGCTGTGCTGGTTTCTGCTAGTGAGGCTGCAGTCATTGTTCTTAATCAGACATGTACTTCTTATTATCTCTTGATTGAATTTTCTTGCATTTACATACTTTGATGTGTATTTTTTAATAATGACTTTTTTTGGGTCAAATATAGCAAACATTAGCAATGGTGATCTTATGTTATTTGCTTTGTATTCTCAAAGTCTCCACTTCGGTATTTTCATGGTATGATAAACAATATTACTTTTTTTGTTTGTTTGTTTTTGCTTTAAGGAGGAATGGGTGGTGAAATCTGTATTTGAAAGAGAGTCAAGCTTGAATTCCATATGAAGTGCTCTGTTAGAGAAATATTTAAGGCAGAAAAATGCATTTCGTGCCCCTGAAGATTAATTCTGCTGTCTGTGCTGACTTCTGTCTGAGCAACCTGCAGTGCCAGGGAACAGCCAAAGAGTGCTTTCAGATGTGAAGGTGATGGGTGTGCAGTGAGAAAATACGTAGAGTCCAATGTTGGGTAGACCAGTGATTATGAAAAACAAATGCAAAAAAAGGTCTAAATCCTTTAGTATTACTGCTGTTTTTGAAAATGAGTTATCTCTCAATGTTACCTGCTGGAGTCCTCAGGCTGCAACATATGCCCTAACCGGTGTTAAGGAAAACTAGATAATATAAACTTAGCTGACCATCCAGACTGCCCCATAACTTGCACAACACACCTTTCTGCTGGGAAATACAAAGGCACATGAAAAAAGGCAGGGCATAGTATGTGCAAGTATGTGTATTCCTCTACAAAAGGAAGTGGGCTCTGAACCTCTAAGGCATGTTCCTCAATGATTCTGCCAGCACAACTAGCCTTCAGGCAGCAAAAATCCTAATGACAGAGCAAAGCAAGATGAATTGGAGACATTTGAGTATTCACATTTAAGTGAAGTTAGCTGCCTTCCAGAGCTACCTGTGAGCATAGCTTCGGGATTTTTTTCTTATAAATGTATTAAGTGAAGAATAAGGTGAGAGTGAATGTTTTAAAGTCATCATGATCTTTACACTATAATATATTCCGTAGTTGTCAATAGTGGGGAAAAGTTTACACTGACTAGACTTTAGCTGGAAAAGCAGAAAACAAAACTGTCTGTCCCTTGATGATGGGGGAAAGAAAAGCAGCAGTTACTTCTGTGACAATGGTTAAAGTAGTGTATTATATTCATATATGTGTGTGTGTGTCTTCTTATTTATTCTCCTATCTGTATCTTGCCCATGCTCTTGGATAGATATGAAGTTTCCCTTCTCCAAGGAGAGGAAATGAGAGAGAGGAGAAGAGTTTGCATGTAGCTTGCAATCTTTTTTCCCATACCTGTGGGGAATTAGTCCTCCTAGCAAAGCAAGACTCAGTCTAGATTTGGTCTCTAACAGCTACAATGTTGTAATTCAGTTTTATAGTATACCTTTGTCCCCTACTCTGAGACTTGTGGAGAAATGCCACTGATTTTCTGGGCTGAGATTTTGCCTTTAAGTGAGGGTACTTTTTTTCTGGT